>JANQAP020741775.1:0-12784 GCA_026874005.2 Erythroxylum coriaceum | reverse complement strand
ATGGTCCAACGAGCCACAGGCCGACTACCGATCGGATAACCCATCGGTGGGTCGGCCCGCGGGCCGGCCCATCTCGGTCCACGCGGGCCACTAGCCAGCCTACGGCCCGCCGTACCCTCCACCCAGCCCGACCTATTGACATCCCTAATCACCATCGTCACTAGTTGCTATCGCTCATCAAATTTGCCAGCACTTTAGAATAAATTTCCAAACCCAAACCCATGGCTCGCCGTACCTTCGACCCAGCCCGATCTATTGACATCCCTAATCACCATCGTCACTAGTTGCTATCGCTCATCAACTTTGCCAGCACTTTGGATTAAATTTCCAAACCCTAAGCGTCAAGTGATCAGCAGAGCCCATTTTGGTTATTACTAACTCTTGATTTTTGGCAAGGTTTATAGTTTCAAGTTCTCGTAAAGTTTTTACTAAATCATTTCAATAAATCTGTTCGCTCTCTCTCTCTCTCTCTCTTGGGTGTTTACCTGAGAGCTGTGTTTTGCTTTGCATCCATTTAGATTATTGAAACACAAATTATAAGAATATAGAATTCTGCGTTTGATTTACTCTGCATATTACTGATTTTTTTGTATCTTATCCTGTGATTGGCATAGGCTTCTCTCTCACAATTCAGAAAACTCACGTGGCAGCTCGTGAGAATAAGTGCTCTCTGCTTCCCCTCGCAGGCGACCTTTCATGCACTTGCATATGCTACAATGGATAATCCTCTGCTGCACCTTTCACTTAGCGTACTGCTTTCTTTTGATTCTAGCTCACCCCTGTCGAGACCTTTCTTTGCTTGTTTCTTTCCTTTACTTCTGCACTATGCACTGATCCTACTATTACACCAAATTTTTTAACTCCCTCTTCACTTAGTAATCAACATTTCCTTGAACCTCTATCATTATGCTTCTCGGCTAAATTGATCTCCAATCTCCAATTTCCTGTGCATCGTTTATTCATCGGACTTCCTTTTTATCCATTAGTCCTTGCCTTCATGGATGCTGATGCTTTCCCTCCTCTAAACTTAAACTTTTTTGGTTTGTAACCTAAGCCTCCCACTTTAAATGATCCTCCTATTACTCCCATTTGCATTGCTCAGATGTGATGTGAAGCTAGATTTTGGCCTCCTAATGAAACATCTGAGCACAATATTGTTTCTCCACCTCTAGAAATTCTTAAAGTGGAAGTTGATAAATGGAAGTCCACCATTCTTGGTTTTTTTTTTCTAGTTAAGAGGATTGCCTTTTCAGTTATAAAGCAATGGGAGATGAATAACTGAAAGCAACATGGATTGCAAGATGTGCTTGTGAATATTCAGGATGTCTTCCTATTCAAAATTGCAAGTTCTGAAGAAGCTAAGAAAATGGTTCAAGCTGGACCTTAGCATTTACACTCCAATTATAGAGACCTGGATTAAAATGGGAAGAGATTAAACAAGAAACATTCCTATATGAATTTGCACATATGATGTTCCTTTGGGGTAATGGACTACAAGTTGTTTCAACTATCTTGCTAGCTATATTTGCAAGCCTACTATCATGACATAAGTATTAACGCAACAAAAATAAGCAACTATCACAACCTACTACCATCATCATGCATGCTATCAGCCATACGCATACTCTATCTAGTCAACTACACATATATTGTGGTTTTCTTATTTTTAAAACAAATAGAGCAACGAATAAAAATTAGTTATAGTAGTTACTGTAACATCCTTTGGAGTCTGTTGTAACGAATAGGCCCAAGCTCGTAAGAGAGACTTCTAACAACTAGGTCAAATTTCAACAAAAAAATAGAATATATAAGTAAGAATAGAATAGCAAGGGAATACAAGAAGAAATTTATCAAACTTATCTTTCCTCGATTGCACTTCATTGTCCTCCTCTTTTCTTCCTCATTTCATCTCTCTCTCTCTCTAGACACCCTTCTCTGTGAGATCTCATCTTTATTGCTGGTTAATCTATGCCACTCATTGGTGTGTAGCATTTATGGAAGTAAGTGGACGCATCACAGTGGCATCATTAAATTTGACTAGAAAAGTAACCTTAGACTCTAAATATGAGAAAGAACATGGTGATTCAATGCAGACAAATGAAATGTGGGCAGTACAATGGTTACTTAAATAACCATTAACTAGTTTATATGCCTGAGTATAATTATCGAGAAGGACAACTTTATCCCATTAAATCACCGTTTCCTAGACTTAACTTCAATCCACTTTAATCCAGAAACATCCAGCCTCGTTAATTACTAAACTAACCCTAGATGTAATACCAAAATTACCCTCATAATTGTTGTTAACTTGAAAACTTGGTATTAGCACCTCTTCCTGGAAATTGAGCAAATTGGCTAAGACAAGGTTACATTCCATGGTCGATCATGGCGTAGTGGTGGAAAGAAGATGGAGCAACACCTACAAGAGCTAGAACATAAATTTAAAGAGACAAACAATGAATTTGCTATTTAGTTGAAGGTTGTCCAGTAACATTTGGAGGATTCTCATAAGCCAATTGACCAAAAAATGGATCAGTTATTATTGTCTGTTCAATAATGGCTAACAAAAAAGGATTTAATAAGATTGGAAGGGGTTCAACCTTAGCTGCCTCTTTAAAAGGGATCTTACCTATAACAAATAGGCCACCATCACAAGCTAATCTAGACCCTACCAATTCTATTAAAGTGACAACTATCCGGGATGTGAACCATTGAAACTTTTTAGTTCTTTCTTATTTATAGTTTTCAATATATATATATTTAACTATATAGTACTGTATTTTAGCATTATGCAAAAACTTAGTTGCTATTTATTTATACAAATTAGTCTCTACCATTAGCCAATTTTTAGTTGCAAAGTAAGGTGAGAGTTGGTTACTATTGGTTCAGATTTTGGACAATCTAAATTTTGATTTGTTTTCGGTCATTTGTACTTATGATTTTCATATCTATTTATTATGATTCCCATTTTGGGATTTAATATCAATTCATATTTCATTTCTCGAGTAATATTAGAGTCATTTAGGGACTTGTTGGGCTTATCTTTTATAGCTTTTGTTAAGGGTAGAACTGGTGGCTTTGACTTTTGATGATAGAGCAAGGGCTAGTCCTTCGGTGAGTTTTAGCTCTAGGAGAAAAGAAGAAGTTGATAGACTATAGAGAGCTTCCAAGAACATCGAGACCTTTACAAGAAATTCATTGTAATAAGTGGGGGTTTTAGGCAAATATAAGATTCATATAGCATGAATCTAGGAGATAAAGTGGACGAGGGCTAAAGTGAAAGAGATTAATGGGTTTAATTTTAATATTCAGGGTGTTTGAGGTAACAGAATGGGGTAGGTATCGGTTTTTAAGGAACCCAGACATCATGGCATAGGGGTAAAGATGACTAATGGTAGGATTTTATCCTTAAAGATTTTAGTTTTTTTAATATGGTGTGCACTTGTGCACCCTAAGTAGGGTTAGAAGAACAACTTAAGCACCCATTCTATGAAGAGCTAGATAGGGTGATTTAGTATTCCCCCTTAACGAGAGAATTATTCTATGAGGAGCCTTTAATGGTTATATAAGGGTAACCTCAAACAGATATTCATGTGCTCATGTAGGTTTCAGCTATGATGATAGGAATGATAGTGGGACTGCTTTGGTAGATTTCATGGTGGCGTTTCACCAACTCAATTTTAAAGAAAAATAAGGAGCACTTAGTGACTTGTAAGAGTAGAATCATAAAAACTCAAATTGACTAGTTCCTTGTAAAGTGGAGTGATCAACCTAGTTATAAGGATTACAAGGTGATAATTAACACTTGCTTGTCAACTCAACACAGATTGTTGGTTATAGATCTTATAATTAAGATTTAAAGGAAGAGGAGAAGTCCTAGGAGTTATACTAGACTTAAATGGTGGAATTTGAAAAGGGATATAATGAAAAAACTTATGGATGTTTTCTCACTAGGATTGATTTGTTTCTATATAAATTTCAGCTATTGAACTGTTATTGATGTGATTGAGATAATTCCAGACATTTATGGTCTGAGAAGTTTGATAATTGAGATTGTATTGGGAGTGTTTCCTAATTGAATGTGAATCGGGAAAAATATGTGTACTCAACAAAATGTTGAATGTCAGATTTAGATCTTATGAATATCTAAAAATGACTATTTGTAATGAATGAAAGTGATTGATTGCATATAATGAGAAATGATGCATTTCATCATATTGATATGCATGATCAAATAAAGGAGTTATGACTAGAGTGACCAGTGAAAAAGAGCTTAAAGCTTAGAAATGTACATAAAGAACCACAGACTCAGTATTTAATGAGCCTGGTATCCACAATAGGTACGGGATAGTTATTAATGAGCCTAGTATCCACAACAGATACGGGATAATAAAACAGTGCTCGGTTACAACAAAATAAAAATGAAGGTGGAGTCACATGTTGAATTGAATTATTTGGACTATTCTGAAATGAAAATGAGAAATTGTGTATGCAAATTGTATTTGTTGAAGTATGATGACATGTGAAGTGACAATTCAATATTTGATGATATGATTTTTATGTGAATTGAATTATAAATTGTCTTTGTGTTTTGATATGAGTGAGCATATTAAGGATGGTTTACTCGCTGAGTTTGCAAAACTCATCACAATTGCAAATGTTGATTTTCAGGTTCGAGGAAGACTTAGCTCCTAAGGCAAACTAGGAGAAGTCTAGTTCTATTCATTTTGGAAGTCACGAATGGCTCAAAGGTCTAGTCAGCTGATACTGAGAAGTTTAGATGGAATATTTATGTATAGTTTTTCATTTCATGTAGAACTTTGTAAAAGAGCGGTAAACTCTTAGATGTTTTTGGTAGTATAAATATATGTATTATATAGTTTAATGCTATAGTATAAATATGTTTGTGAATGAAATGGAAAAAGTTGATATTTGACTGTTTATTTTTCTACATGATGCCATAATAAGTGAATGTGATTGCTCTGACATGTCATTTTCATAGGGTATATTCTTGAATGTCCTCTGGATATTCGAGCATATGCTCCATAATAGTGATGTGTTACAATTTTAAGTATCAGTACATGGTTTGACATCCATAGGAACATATAAGAATATTTAGACATGACATATAGTGAGATACTCGGTTAGTGATCATGATTATTGTTTATTATAGGTTATCAGCTATATGAGATCAAGTTGTAAAATCAACTGATCTAGAGTCTGTAGGAGTACTTTGGTCTGACTAAATGCCTCAGAGAATTCCTGAGAGGAAAAAAAGGAGGTATGATAAACTTAGGAAGTAGGGGGCTATAGACTTCTATGGAAGTACAAACCCTGTTGAGATAGAAGGTTAGTTAGAGAGAACAGAAAGGGTATTTGATCAGATGGACTGTGAGTCAGATGAAAGGTTTGACTACGCGGTCTTGTTACTGCAAGGTCTAGCTTATCAATGGTGGAAAACTGTCCCCGGCAGTACCACCCGACCTTGTAGATTAACGTGGGAAGATTTTTTTAAAGTCTTCAGGGAGAACTATATGCCAAAGATTTACCTGGATAAGAAGATGAAGGAGTTCCTAGATCTAAAGCAGGAATGTCTCACAATAGCTGAATATGAGATACAATTTAATAAGTTAATGGGGTATGTTATTGTATTGATTTTGAATGAGGAGGAAAAATGTAGACGATTTGAGGATGGACTGAATATGGAGATCAGAATATTGTTAGATATTACTAATCTGAGCAGTTTTATTGAGCTAAGGGCTGCCTTAATTAAAATTGAACAGTTGCTAAAAGATGGACAAGGAAAGTATAGGCAGGAGTTCAGAATGAAGAGACATGGTGAGTTACAAGTCAATTTTGGCAGAAGGTTTAGTAAACGCTAGAATAGATCATTTCGATCACCGACTAGATCGAGACAGTTGAGGTTTAGACCGAGAGGAAATTTTGTATAATCGGGTAGCGATAAAGGTCCAGTATCAGGAGGACAAACACTACAGATGCTCAGTTGTGAACACTGTGGAAAGAAATATGGTGGACAATGTTGGAAGTTATTAGGAGCTTGCGTTCATTGTGGCTCTTTTTAGTACCAGATTAGAGATTGCCCCGTAACTTTCAGAGTACATTCTGGAGTGAGAGAGGGATCAATAACTGAGACAACTGTCCAGTAGAGCAGAGCTAGTGGATCAGGACAGAGAGGCAGAGGTAGATGCTGAATAAGTTCAGCTGGTCCTATTGTTAGGACTGAGGTGCAGAGTAATCAGCCGCATTCTTAGGCTAGGATCTATGCTATTATCAAACAGAAGGCCCATAACTCCCCAGATGTAGTATCAGGTGTGTTAAATGTCTTTCAATTTGAAGCAGTTGCATTGTTAGATCCAAGATCTACACATTCATTTGTCACACCTCATCTGGCATCTAAATATGGCTTAGAAGTGAGTACACCGATAGGTAGTACTATATTGATAGGAGAAATGTGTAAAGGGTGCATGATTCGATTTGATCAGGCAGAGTTGAAAGCTAATTTGATTGTATTGTAGTTAAATGAGATATATCTTATTTTAGATATGGGTTAGCTTACTATACATAGGGCTGTGATAAACTGCTACACTAAGGAGGTGATCTTTGAATCTCCTAATCAGCCAAGAGTAATATTTCAAGGTGTTAGTCAAGCAGTGCTAGCCAAATTGATTTCATCAATGAGCGCTTTAAGACTGATTCGAGGTGGACGTGAGGCTTATCTGTCTTATGTGACTGATACCTGAATTGAGTAGACAATATCGGATATTCCTGTTGTTAGGGATTTTCTGGATGTGTTTCCCATTAAATTATCTAGTTTACCCCTAGATAGGGAGACAAAGTTCACTATTAACCTTATTCCAGGTACAACTCCTATATCTATTCCTCCATATAGGATGGTACCTGTGGAACTTAAGGAACTTAAGGCTCAGTTGTAGGACTTGTTAAGGATTTTATCAGACCAAATGTGTCACCTTGGGGAGTCCCAATTTTATTTGTGAAGAAGAAAGATGGGACTTTGAGATTGTGTATTGGTTATAGGTAGTTGAATCGGGTGACCACGAAGAATAAGTATTTGTTACTGAGAATAGATGGTTTACTTGATCAGTTATAGGGAGTCAAGGTGTTTACTAAATTGGATTGAAGATCAGGATATTATCAGTTGAAGATATCAAAAGTTGATGTACCAAAGAGTGCCTTCAAAACTAGATATGGGCATTTTAAGTTTTTGGTGATGCCATTTGGATTGACAAATGCTCCAGCAGCTTTTATGGCATTAATGAATAAAGTTTTCCAACCTTACTTGGATCATTTTTTGATTGTATTCATAGATGATATTTTAGTGTACTCAAATAGCAGAGAGGACATTCTAAACATTTGAGGTTAGTCTTATAAATAATAAGAGAGAAGCAATTGTATGCCAAGTTTAGTAAGTGTGAATTTTAGATTGATCAAATGGTATTCTTAGGTCATAAAGTATCTGGACAGGACATACAGGTAGACCCAAAGAAAGTTAAGACAGTAATGAAATGGGAAGCTCTGAGAAATATTTCTGAGATTTGGAGTTTTCTTGGATTAGCAGGTTATTACTGGAGGTTTGCTGAGGGGTTTTCATTGATCTCAACCCCTTTGATAAGGCTGTTGAGGAAGAATATACCTTTCAGATAGACTGATGAATGCCAAACGAGTTTTGAAAAATTAAAACACCGATTAACTACAGCACCAGTGTTAGCTATTCCTTCTGGATCTAGAGGTTATGTTATGTATAGTGTTGGCCTCGGGTTTCGATTCCCATTTCGTGGTATCAAGGAGCCAAAATTGGAGTATTTTAAAAAAAATGATTATATATAAAATTAATATCAAAATAAGAAGAATTTAATTCCTTGGTGGGTGCAAGAACAAATACACAAACAATTAAAATAAAAAAGCCTAAAATAAATTTAACATGAAAATAAATTAAAAGAAGTCATGAAGGGACCCTTTTTAATATAAACAATTACTAATAAAATAAAATCATATAATGAGAAGTCAAAAATGGGGAGTAAAACAAATAAATCCTCTTATGAATTAACGAAATAAAAAAAAGAAGCAAAAAAGGAAAAGTCACGGGCGTGAGAAAATTTCTCACGCCAGTGACAGATACCGACAAAAAGGGAGTCGCGATCATGCACATTCCTATAAAAATACAGAATGATCGCATTGAATGGTGAACAATAGAAGAAATTCGAAGGACGATCGCGTCTTTCAGTGAATAGTAGCAGAAAATCAAGTTTGTCGCTATCGTGCTTAAGCACGATCGCGACTTTCTAGTCGCGTATTCCAACTTCAAAACTTTATAACTTTCAATACAGAAATCTAAAAATTACAAACTTTATATTATTGGAAAGCTAAGAGGAAGATCTACAACTTTCATGAGGACAATTTTGTCAAATTCTACCTAGATCAGTACAGTTTATTCCTCAAAGTCTCAGATCACATTTTTCCCTATTTTTCCTTTCTTTTCTACTGTCAATATATATAACTATTAACTATAACCAAACGACCCGAATCTAACATTTAAATTCATACATACAAAACTTCCTTTTAACAATTTACTTGAAGAAAACCCATCAAAAGATCATCACACAACTAATAATCTTATTTCTAACACAAAAGCATCTTAACAGAAGAGAAAATGTTGCACATATACAAAAGAAAATCTCTGCAACTTTCACTATCAATTTTCAACAAAACAGAGTTGATGCACATCATTATATTACATATCAGAAGCCACTTCAGTAGCATAATACAAAAATTACAATCTTGAATGCTCACGCATGATATGCTTCTAAGTACCAAAAGTCTCTAAACTGCTAGTTACAAAAGTCTGAAATTCTTGGAGTTGCCAAGCTTTGCAAGGGTTTAGTGATCTGCTCTATTTGTACTTAAAGAGTAGAAAAATTTGTGGGTGAGCTGGGAAGCTTAGTGGCTAATAGGTTTATAGCCCGCGATAATGAACCACAATCACACAATCAAGTACATATTTATATATACTTGTTACAATTTTGGAATTGGCATATCACACTATCCATATTTCAAACCTTGAGAATTTACATAGACCAGAACTGCTCTTTAAGCTCTCCTAACTGCTCTTTAAGCTCCTTCAATTCTGCTGGAGCTATCCTATAGGGTGGAATTGATATGGATGCTATGCCTGGAAGAAGCTTTATGGTGAACTCGATTTCTCTAGGTGTTAGTCGTCCTGGTAGTTTTTCTAGAAAACCATCTGAAAATTCCCTAACCACAGGAATATTTTCTAATTTTTCTTCATCCACCTTCGCGTCTAACACATATGCCAAGAATGCTTCATACCCTTTCTTCATCATTTTCGTTACTGTTAGTGCTGAAATAAGTTCAGGTGGGCTTGCCTTTCTGTCTCCCACAAACACACCTTTTCACCTTTATCTAATACAAACTCAACTGTCTTCTGTCTACAAATCAAATTGGTATTATATTTTTCTAAAGTGTCTATGCCCAAAATCACGTCTAATCCCTTCATCTCCAATGGCATTAAATCCACTACTAATTTTGCCTCACCAATATATATTTCACACCCTCGATAAACATAGCTAATAATAACATACTGGCTAGTCGGGGTGCTAACCATTAAAGGATTATCAAGTAAACTCAAATTTCTATCATGCAAAATCAAACTTGTTGAAATAAAAGAGCGGGTAGACCTCGGATCAATCAAAATAATAATGTCATTGTGAAATAATTTAACCATACTAGTAACAACCTCTGAAGCTGCTTCTGCTTCCTCCCTAGTCATTGCGAATACTCTAGCTGGTGCTTGCCCTATCTGTCTTCCTGGAGGATTTACTTTCTTGGCTGTACCAGAACTGCCCACTTCAGTTGTAGATTCAACTCCCATATTCTCACTCCTTCTAGAAGCTTACATCTGAGTTCCTGCCTATCTAGCATACTGTGGACACACTCTAGCCATGTGCCCTTTTTCTCCACACTTGAAACAAGCGCCAGTCAATTTATAACATTCCCCTTTATGGAATTTGCCACAATGACGACATTTTAGAAGGGATGGCTTAGTCCCCTCCCCTTTTCTGCTGCCTTCCTCAGTCGAGGCTTGAAGAGAAATAGTTCTCGTCGGTTTAGGTCTACTTGAACCACTACTCCTAACCTCAGACGGTGCAGGGAAAGTCTTGGCACTCCTCCCCAGCATAGGCGCACTACTTCTCTTGCTAAGTTGCTCTCTTCCCTTCCTCTTTCTATTCACTGCTCTCTTTATGTTTTCTATATTCTCTACCCTTAATTTAGCTTTTACCAGTTGTTAGAAGTCGCAAAAATTTTACATGACCACTTTTTCTCTTATGGCTAAATGCAATCCTAGTTCGAATCTTCGGCATTTAACGACTTTGCTCATCATCAGCTCAGTTGCATATCTGGATAATTGTATGAATCTATGCTTATACTCACTCACAGTCATCTCCTTTTGGGTGAGACTTAGAAACTCCCTCTGCTTCTGCTAGATATACACCTCAAAAAAATATTTCTTCTTGTAGGCAGCTTGGAAATCTTTCTAGGTTAACACTGACGGCTTTAACTAGCTCCTCGGTATGCTTTCCCTCCAATGCAAGGCATCTCCCTGTAGCAAGCTCGCAGCATACACAATCCTTTCCTCATCTTCACAATCTATTATTCCAATATTCTCTCCTTCTTCCTCAACCAAGTCTTAGCTTCTTTAGGATCAGTTATTCCATAAAAATCCACTATGCCATACTTCCTCAGCTTATCAAATTATCTTCCTTTCTTAGATGGGGCTGGAATAGACGTGGATGGCATCTAGCCCATCACCTGTACAAAAGCTTGAGTAAAGGCTTGAAACATTCTGAGGATAAATATATTAGGTACTTGTGTTTGAGGGTGGGATGACTCGAGCATTTGGGGTTGAAAGGGCTCGCTACCTTGCCTTATAGTTGCCTCAGCAATCGTTGGGGCTCTGGACTTGTCAATACCCTCCTCTCTCAGTGGAGAATCAGGTATAGCAGATCCTTGCAAAACTCCTCGTGTTCTTCTACGAGGTGGCATTTTACTTCTTCAATAAAATATTATCATTTAGCTTACATTTTATTTTAAACCTTATTTCCTATATGTATGCATGATATGCATGTCACTTAATGCAATCAATAAACTCAATTTAACAAAACATCAATTTAATCACGTATCATAATAATTTATAGTATAACACATTCTAAGCCTAGGAATCCTTTGAAACCGTGGCTCTGATACCAAAGATGTTAGCCCCGGGTCTTGATTCCCATTTCATGGCATCAAGGTGCCAAAATTGGAGTATTTTTAAAAGAAAATAATTATATATAAAATTAATATCAAAATAAAAAGAATTTAATTCCTTGATGGGAGCAAGAACAAATACACAACAATTAAAATAAAATAGCCTAGAATAAATTTGACATGAAAATAAATTAAAAGAAGTCATGAAGGGTCCCTTTTTAATATAAACAATTAGTAATAAAATAAAATCATACAATAAGAAGTAAATCAAATAAATCCTCTTATGAAATAATGAAATAAAAAGAAGAAGCAGAAAAGGAAAAGTCACGGGCATGAGAAAATTTCTCACGCCTGTGACAGATACCGACAAAGTAAGAACGATCGCGAATCGCGACATTCCTATAAAAGTACAAAAGTCGCGATCAAGTGAATAGTGGTGGAAATTTGAGGTTGGTCGCGATCGTGCTTAAGCATGATCGCGATTTTCAGTGAATAGTAGCAGAAAATTAAGTTTGTCGCAATCGTGCTTAAATACGATCGTGACTTTCCAGTCGCACATTCTAACTTCAAAACTTCAAAACTTTCAATCCAGCAATCCAAAAATTATGAACTTTATATCATTGGAAAGCTAAGAGGAAGATCTATAACTTTTATGCAGACAAAATTTTCAAATTCTTCCTAGATCAATGCAGTTTATTCCTCAAAATCTCATATCACATTTTCCCCATTTTTCCTCTTTTCTTTCCACTGTCAATATATATAACTATTAACTATAACCAAAAGACTTGAATCCAACACTTAAATTCATACATACAAAACTCCCTTTTAACAATTTACTTGAAGAAAACCCATCAAAAGATCATCACACAACCAATAATCTTATTTCCAACACAAAGTCATCTTAATAGAAGAGAAAATTTTGCACATATATAAAAGAAAATCTCTGCAACTTTCGCCATCAATTTTCAAAACAACAGAGTTGATGCACATCTTCATATTACAGATCAGAAGCCACTTCAGTAGCATGACACAAAAATTGCAATCTTGAATGCTCATGTATGATATGCTTCTAAGTACCAAAAGTCTTTAAACTAACTAGTTACAAAAGTCTGAAATTCTTGGAGTTGCCAAGTTTTGCCAGGGTTCAGTAATCTGCTGTTTGTACCTAAAGAGTAGAAAAATTTATGGGGTGAGCTAGGAAGCTCAGTGGCTAATAGGTTTATAGCCCACAATAACAAACCACAATCACACAATCAAGTACATATTTATATATAAATGTTACAATTTTGAACTTAGCAGATCACACTATCCACATTTCAAACCTTGAGAATTTACTTAGACTAGAACACATTATCTCACAAATCCGATCATATGTTTCATTTAATCATCAGAAAATAACACTCAATTTGTCGGCCCCCTGAAATTTTTTTCCATTAACTTAAGCATAATAGCTTATGGAATAAATGCATGAGAAGAAATT
>JANQAP020741038.1:0-12789 GCA_026874005.2 Erythroxylum coriaceum | reverse complement strand
TAATTCGATTTAAGATCAATATCAATTCACACATAAATGAATATCAAATCAATGAAAAATGCCTTTTGCTTTATTAACCAAGATAAAGTTTGTACAAAAGTGCTAAAGTTGATTGCCTTTAGAGCACTACTCTAACACACTTGACATATTCTAAGGATGAAAGATTTCAAATGATCATGATGTGAATTGTGAATTATTATGTCTTGAATTTTGGTCTGATGGTTATCAATTATTCAATTGGAATTTAATTATTACAATTGGGAGATTTATGAATTAATATGTATTTTTGGACTAGCAAAAATGCCAAATGGCAAGACAAGTTGACAAATTGCAGTAGAAATAAGTGACACATGGTAATAGAAATAAGTAACACGTGGCATTAGATAATTAAGTGACAAATGGGTTAAACAATTGGGTGACAAATTGCTTAGAGATTGAGAGATAAATGGACTAGTTATTAAAAGACATTTGGAACCAAAAAAAGGAGATATGTGGTAAGTAACAAGTGTCACAACACTTGCCACACACCTTAACCCACGATACCCACATAAGACATAAACATCTTTGTCTTTCATTTCTACTTTTTACTACATGCTCTCTTTTCTTTCTTCTCTCAACTCATGACACTCTCACCAACCCTCGCAATCTTGATTTTTGCCATCATCCTTCACTTTGCCACTCCAAGATCTAGTTATAGTTATATCAAACCACTAAGTAGGCTTCTACTTTGAACATAAGTCCCTGTTCTTTGACATCTAGCGATACTTGGTAAGGGAAGCAAGATACCACACAAATATGAAAGAAGAAATATACTGGAATTGTACCCATCAAACTCCATCTACTAGGCCCATTAACTTGCCTGAACTTGACAGTCCATTATTGGTAGGACTATGATAGTTATAGATTGCATCGTGTTTTTATGGATAGTTTAGTTTATATTTAGCTGTTAATTTGATTTCTTAGTGCGTGTTTAGGTTAGAATTGTGTTAGTACATATGCGTGTTTTAAACATTTTGTAGGTTAGAGCATGCTTTTGGGCTTCAATTTTATATATTTGAGGTGCCTTGATGAGTTTGCTAGTGTTTTAGGGTAAACAGTGGAAAACATAGAAGATTCGGAGAAGACCTGGGAGCTAACCCAGGGCCATGATCATGGCCACAAAAGCAGGTGCAAGCAGCCATAATCTGCCACGATCATGACAGAAGGCCAAAATCTTGGCCACGATTGTGGCCAACACGGAGCTGCTTTCGGTTTTCAATTTTTGAGGGACTTTTTAGACCTTTTGGATTCGAAAAATCCTTAGGGTTGCCCTAATTGGAAAAGAATATAAAAGGAACATAATGCAACCCTAAAAGAGAGCCTTCAATCTACCACAATCGGAAACACTCCAAGTGGAGAGAAGAAGAAGAGAGAGAAATAGGAAGAGAGGAGAAAGAAGCGAGTCTTTGTAGCTATTGCTTTCCCGAGGCATCCTGATCCCCATTCCATGTGTATTTCTTTCATCTTTGTTTTCATTTTCTTGAATGTTAAGATGAATACAAATATGTTTATAGATTTGGGTTTGATTAAGATGTTCTAACTGTCTTTCGAGATTTTACCTTGAGTTAACATTAATCTAGTTATTTTTATGTTATTTTGATTGAGCATTGTGATTGATTGTTGTATCTTCATGCTTCGGTAACAAACTGAGAGGGTGAGTTGAATGCAAAATGATTCGGTCGGGTTAATGAGAGTTAGGAGATCCAATAGACCATGCAATCAATCTTATCGATTATTGTATGGAAAGAGATCCTGGTTGAGACCTAATAGTTTATTAAAGAGCTTAAAAACTGATTAGGTTGTGGACCGATAATTAATCGAGAGATAACAATTTTAAGACTCAATTTGATTAGGGTTTATTAATTAGGGCTTAGTGATTATAACTTGATAGACTATAATCCACCCTACGATAGTCTAAAACCGATATCCCAATAACACAAAAGTGATTAGGTTAGCATTGATGATAGGATAAATCCCTCTCTAATAATTTGGTAAATTCTCTTGTGTGATTTCCTATTGTTGAATTGCTGGTGCTCAATATTTGATTTCATTAAGTTAATTTTGCAAAATAATGTCTTGACAATTATCCGTGTTTACTTTCTTGTCCAGTTTTATTTTCATTTTATTAATTTTCTAGCCTTAGACAACTTAAGATTATATTAGTCCACAACTCCTCGTGGGATCGACCCTTCACATACTACAAATTACTACCTATGCACTTGCGGTATTTTGACGGCTATAAATTGTAAAGCTTGTAAACAAGTTTTTGGTAAGACTAGCACGTGGAATTTTGTGGCATCCGCATCACAAAGGTTTACTCTTTTCATAGGGCTAAGCATTAACTACGAAACTAAGGAAATAAATGTTCATTCTTTGCTTTTAAAATTTAACATCATTTCATTTGGGAATAGTCTCTCATGACCCTCGTTAGAAGCGAAGGTGTTTGATTGAAATCTTGAAGAATTTAGCACATTAGCGTATACATTCATAGAGCGAAGAAAAATGGTACTAATAGGAAGATAGTCAAATGATATGGTGTCCATCAATGGCTAATTCTTTTCAGCTAATCATTCCTAAAACTACACAACTTGGATATTTCTAATGGTTTATGCGATACAAGTAACTAGTTAGTTGTAGTTTAATAATAAATATTTTAAAGATATTCTTTATCTTATACTTATTCATATGTATAAAGTTCATGAGATAAATATATATTTCAAATAAATTTATGATAAAATCATTATTATGAAATTCATATTGCATTTATGAATTATTTCTAAATTTTTTCGTCATTGTTCTATTAAGACAGGACATTAATAGAGTGTAAAAAAACTAGCATACATTGTGGGGTTAATTACGAAAAAATTCTTAAGCTTTACGCAAATTTGCAATTATAACTCGAACATTTAAAAGTGGCAATCAAATACTTGAACCTTCAATTTTTCTCAACTATAGCTCGACATTAGTGTCTCCATCAACAGAACTAACATGTTATGGTAAATGTAGGATGTCTTATATCATGCCAAATCCACATCGAATTTTAATAAAATTAAATTAAATTAAACAACTAAAAACTCTAACCTACCCTTCTCCCACTCACCCACCCAAAACCTATGTTAATTGATCTTTATCTTGCTAAGGGTGATTTTGATAATGTAGTTAAAGTCCCTCTTCTTCTTTACTCACTCACTCTAAACACAGTCTATATTTTCTTTTGTTTAAAAATTTTCCATTTTCTTTTCACTTACTGACTTACTTTCTCTCTTTAAAAAATTTTCAGCCCATGGTGACCAACAAAATTTTCACCAACCCCTCTACAACTCATAACGGAATAGGCGGTACCAAAACCACTGCAATAACAATAACAAATTGTTATTTTGCCTTCCTATTCTAAGGTACTCAATAAGTAATAATTAACTAGCACGAAAGTTCCAACTCATGTGGGATGCTCGTGGACGACCATCAAAGAAAACTAAGATAGGGGGTGTTACACCTCTTACGATTGGTGCTCTAAAAGGAAGAGATAATCCATCAAAGGTGAAACCAACAACGATGCCAATTATTTTTTAAGTGAAATGGTGCAAACAGAGAGAGTAAAGGAAGATAAGAGACTTTGACTTTTGTAACTATTTATTTAGTTTTGTTGTTGTCTAATATTATTTCATTATTTTAATTATTAATAATTAATTACAATTTACAAAATTGTCAAATATAAATTCATAACACCTGGCATCTTACGTGTCATTAAACAAGTCTAACGTGGCTTGACACATTAGTTTCGTTAACAGAGATATTAATATCGGGCTATATTTGAGAAAAATTAAAAGTTCAAATATTTAATTGTCACCTCTTAAAATTCGGGCTATAATTAAAAAATTGAGAAAAGATTATGATTTTTTGGAATTATCCTATATTATATTTAATTAATCTATATAGATTAATGTATAGAGATATGTAAACAAATGTGTGAGTGTTTATTAGAGAACAAGTTTGTAGAATTGACCCATATGAGAAACCAATTGGAATATTACTATATGTCTATATAAATTTTCATTGCGATGATTGTATAAGTAATCCTTTTGGCTTGAGATCTCCAAAGTTATCTCATATAGGGATTGATATGTTTGGATACTATTTATGACATATCCTAATCAAGGGTATTTATTAGATATAATATGAACTATTTAAAGGTAGTTGAGCAATCAACAAGATTCATCGCACTAAAGTGATTAGGGAGACTATTCCATTATTATCGATTAATATTGATTTAGAAAATCTTGAGCAAGGTGGAGTGAAATTTTCAAAATAATTTTCAAATGTCATCAATTGAAAAAATTACTAACTGTGGTGAACTAATATTATTAGACTTAAATAGAATAGATATTAATTTCATGCTCTATATTTTTCAATGTATTCCACACACAAGGCTCTTCGCTTTGCAAGGGTCGAAGGAGAGCCATCAATGTACGCAGCCTTCTCTTTGTAATTTTTTACAAAGAGACTATTTCCGTGATTAGAACCTTTGACCCTACGGTCACAAAAGAGTAACTTTTACCAATTGCTTCAAAGCTCTCCCTCAATAAAATATTGTATGATGAAATGATTGGATTATATGAAAAAATATATACACGAAAAGGTTAGTCAAAACTAGTTTAACATTCATAAATATTTAGGTGGTCATGATATACTACTAGACGTCAGTCTTGATTATTAGAGAATTACAGATAAATTAAAATTTTTAATCTATCTAATCCTAAATATGATTTAAGTTTGTAATTTATACCAATTGTCAACATATTTGG
Organism: Erythroxylum coriaceum; assembly: GCA_026874005.2. Taxonomy (NCBI): domain Eukaryota; kingdom Viridiplantae; phylum Streptophyta; class Magnoliopsida; order Malpighiales; family Erythroxylaceae; genus Erythroxylum; species Erythroxylum coriaceum. The sequence goes on along the minus strand of JANQAP020741038.1, from coordinate 7,948 downwards.
GAACTTAATTGGTCATACACCAAAAATAGATTGAAGAGAGAAAAAATGTTTTTAATCAAGCAAGACTTTATCGTAATGTTGAAGAAACTTATGATTAAATATGAGATATTTAATAAATGCGGATCAATATGAAATATTAGATCTTATTTGGGCATAATTGTAACTTAATTAGAATTACTATTAATTAGATCTTGTTAGGCATAATTAATACTTAATTAAAATTACTATTAATTATATCTTATTTGAGCATAATTGGTACTTAATTATAATTACAATTAATTCTAATTAATTAATTGCAGCTATAATTAAAGTCTAATTGAAATTGGAGCTTAATTTTAATTAAATTATTAAAATGTCTAAAACATTTTATAAATATGATTAATCTCTAAGGGAACTAACACTCTTTGCCTAGCTCTTTCAACAATAAGTGCACAGGTCTCTCAATATATTCTACAGATAAGTTTAGAGACCAAACATTTATGTAACTATAGTAGTTGAGATGAGCTGATTTCAAAAAAGGTTCGAAGGATATAACAAATTTTGAAATAAAATACGAACTAAAATTCATACTTTATTATAATTATATCATTACGCGCGGAATCGAATCTCGCTTTCGATTTCTTAACAACTTCTCATTCTGAAACTTTTAGCGTCAAACCTATTTATAAATTTCATAATCCAATTAGAATTTATAAATTAGGGTTTAATGGTTATAACTCGAAAGAGAGTAATCAGACCTAGGATCGTATAGAACCAACACCTCATTAACACATAATCAACTATGTTAGCATTGATGATAAGTAAAATCCTCTTTCTCATAACTTAGTAAATTCTTTGGTTGATTTTCATTGTGCGTGCTTGTTGCTCAATTATTAATCCCTTCGTGTTTAACTTCTGATTTAATTGGTTGAATTCAATTCTTGTATTTACTTCCCATTGCGTTGTTTATTTTTAGTCATATCTTTCCAACCTTAGATTTTTAGGATTAGATTAATCCCCCTCCTCTTGGGATCGACATCTTTTATACTACAGTGGCGACTCATGCACTTGCAGTATTTCAGGGCTTATAAATTTTAAAGCTCGAATGACATGATCAAGATTTTGGCACCGTTGGCAGGGAGGGTGAAGAATAGTTTGGTTCTCTTAGTCTAAAGCATTTTAGTTAGTTTTAAATTTTTCTGTTCTACCCTTTTTTTTTTGTGTCCGTGCTCTTACATGAACACAAGAGTTACAAGAAGTTCGAGTCGTATAGCTAAAGCTATAGAGCTTGACGTCACTCATTTAGAACGTTCAATTAGAAGAGCTCAACGTGAAGAAGAAGAAGAAGAAGAAGAAGAAGAAGAAACCGTAAAAGCAACAATGGTCGAGGAGTTTGATAAGTGTATCATGTTTTAGGGCATACTTTGATATGTGTTTAACCATTAATTCAATCATTTAGTATATATTTAGCTTAAAATTGTGTTAGTTTATTAATTATTTGTGTTTTAAGTGTTTTATGGGTTAGTACAAGTCTTTAAGCTTAAATATTATGTTTTTGAGGTACCTTGATGTGTTTGCTAGTGTTTCAAGGTCAACATCAAAGAACAGAGGAGTTTCGGAGACATTCAGGCCAAAACAACAGCCCACGATCATGACATGTCAGGCCATGATCATGACAGAAGCACCACATTTAGCCCTCGATTGTGACAGAAGCCTAGGGAATGGCCCACAATCGTGGCTTGCGTCGAGCAAACATGCAGACGCTTACAAATGTCAAGTTTCGAGGGATTTTTTGGACCCTTCAGACCCTAAAAAAACCCTAGGGTTACTTAAAACACAGGAGGATATAAAAAGAACAATAAGAGAAGGAAAAAAAGAGCTTTGGCATCAGCCACCTTGAGAAACCATAGAGAGAGATTATCAAGAAATAGAGGGAGAGAAAAAAGAAGAGAGAAGAGAAGAAGAAGCTAACTCAAAGTATTTCCCAGATAAGGAGGTTTCCTAACGTCGCTACCTCCCGTCATCCATTTTAGATTGTATTTCCTGTTCTTTTCAGTTTTATTATTGTATAGAATTGGATTGAACAGATGATGATAGGATCTAGAATGTCGAGGATATTCTAAACTCACCTTTGGAATTTTATTCTTAAATTAATGAAAATCTGATTGTTTATATGTTTATTGGATATTGTTGTGGTTTGATTCTACTATTGCATAATTCAATAATAAACTGAGAGGGTGAATCGAATGAAAAATGATTAAATTGGACTAACGAGAGTTAGGTGATTTAATAGAAACTAGAATTAAATTAGATCGGTAATTTATGCGGAGAGAGATCTTGTACAGATTTTCAATAGTTTATTAGAGAACTTCAAAACTAATTATTGGATAGGTTATGAATTGAGAGATTGCAAACTCCATAATCTGATTAGGGTTTATGATTTAAGGTTAATGGTTATAACTCGAGAGAGAGTAATCAACCCTAGGATAGTCTAGAACTAACAATCACAATAATTCATAATAAGTTAGGTTAGCATTAAAGATAGGTAAAATTCCCTTTCTCTCAATTGGTAATTTCCTTTGGATGATTCTTGGGTGTGTTACAAATTCCTTAATAATTAACATTTTTGTGTTTGATTCTTAATTTGATTGATTGAATTAAATTCTCGTATTAGTTTCATCGTATCCTGAATTTCTGTTATTTGTTTCTAGCCTTAGATTTTAGGATTATATTAGTTCCCTCCTTGTGGGATCGACACCTTTGGTACTATACCAATGGACCGTGCACTTGCAGATTATCGAGGGTTAATAATTAAAACTTACACACAACTAAACCTCAATCAAGTTTTTGGCACCGTTGTCAAGGAGTTGATTAGTTTAATTCTTGTAGTCTAAGGCTTTTTTTCCATCTTTTATGACAATTAGTTTAATTCTTGTAGTTTAAGGCTTTTTTACCATCTTTTGTGAAAAAAAGGAAAAAAAAAAGAGAGAGAGAAGTTAGGTGTAAAGTAGACACACATTAATCTGGATATCACCAGACAATAATGGGGAACTTTAAAAGTTGAATGCTAAGAAGAGATAAAAAGAACGATCATGGAGGGTATATATTAGAGGGAGCAAAGGACTCTTGCGGATTTCAGTGAGCCCTAATTTGGTTGGGGAAATCATCATCCTTATATGAACGCGTACACTTCAGGGTAGCAGAACCACTCTAACAATGTAAGTACTCATATGAGACATCAAGACTTATTAGGATTTCAACAAGATGAGTCTAGTTCATGAGATTCCAAATTGGACAAAATCATGGATAAGCTAGTAGACATGGAAGAGACCCAAAAGAGACTAGAAGAGCAATCTAATCAAGTAACGGCATATCATGCCTCTTCTATTCACAACCTGAAGATTCAAGTGGGACAACTTTCCTATGAATTTTAAAAGAGAAGTGTGGAAGAATCTCTGAGCAATATAGAATTACGTCAACGAGAGCAATATGAGGTTATCACACTTAAGAATAGGGAAGAGCTAGAAGAACCAGTAGAACACTAAGATGAACCACATCTTGTGGAAGACTAAGAGATAAGGAAAGAGGATGAAGAAAAGAATGTCAACCATCCCTATTATCCACCAGCTCTGGATATACCATGCTTGAACATCGAAAAAACTTAGGTAGACATCCATGGAAAGTACCTCATCATTCGGATTAGTGATGACTAAATGACATTCATCATGAATGATGTATTAAAAAATCCAGAGGAGGGCGAGTCATTCAGAAAATTGATGTGCTCGAATCTTTGAAGGAACGAGAGGATGAAGAACAGTTAACAACGGACATCAAGTTTGAAGAAGTTATGGAAGTATCTGTTCAAGAAGCTAAAAAAGAAGAGGAGATGAGGGCAAATGAGGAAGAACTAAGAACATAACAACTCACCCTCTTACCGGGAAAAATGATGGATTCATGGAAGATTCAAGAAATTTTGTTATTTCCTATTTTGTTAATAGTTCGCTCGAAAAAAGGACATCACTGAGCCTAATTGGTTTTCATAATTTTATCAATATTTTCCTTCTAATCATTTTGCAATTTGTAGCTTACTTACAGGCTACAAAACTGATGTTGAATGAAAAGGTGGAAGTAAGCTGCTTATAATTGATCCCGGCTAAGTTTCCAATGATACAAGGTCAAGCAAATAACTATAAATTAGCACGTTCAGTAATTAGATTCAAAATGATGTGTTTAGTTAGATTTGTTTTGAATTTTAAATAAAATGTTAATCATTTGAAATGATATGGGATTACTAATTCTTTTACTCTCTTTAAGCAATTCCAAGATAAGACAACAATTTCAAGCGTCAAGCAGATTTGGTCTCAACACCTCACCATCATCACCTCCATCACCATGAGTTCATGTTCTAACCCATTTAGTTCCTACTGTTGTTTTTGCTTTTCATATATTGTGTTTGATTTCCCCTTTTTGTGTGCTTGTATGTATCCTTCTCACACTAAGGACAATGTGTTGTTCAAGTGTGGGGAGGGTTGTGTGTTTTATTTTGAGTGTGAATTTTGCATACTATTATATTAGGGTGTTTAGGTTGCATATTGTGAATTGTGTGAATGCATCAATGGTTAGGACTTAACGAGATAGATTTAGCCTTAAACATATCCTTTTAAGTTATGAAGATTTATTAACTTGTGAAATTGGTGACCTAAGTTACTTAGGGCTAAATATGCTGGTTAATGAGGATACGATGTTAGTCCATTCACCCTAGGAATTTTCCATACTCATTTATAATTTTAAGTCAATTAAATAAGTGGCATTATTAGTACATTTTCATGAGAATGATCAGCTAAAGCAATAAGGTAGGCCAAATTTTGTGATAAAAAATGTATAAATTTTAACTAAAATAACTATTCCACTGGCCTTTATGTTATGAATAGAGCTAGTAGCCAGTTGAGAATGTGATGTAGCTGAGTAACCAGATCGACAAGTATCACAAATGTGTGCCTTCGCTTAAAAAGGCTATAATGACATTCCAACTAAGCAGCTTAATAACAACGTGACTTAGTTGAGTAACCGGATCGACATTCATCACAAATGTTTACCTCCGCGTGAAAAGACTATGTTCATGTCCTTAAAGAAAATAAAAATATTAATGTTTTCAAATAAAAACCAACCAAACTTATTAGTAGCTTGATTTTTCATGACAACCTACTGAGGAATAGCTACACTTTTGTTTTGACTTAATGATTATCAATGTGTGTGTGCAAGTAATAGGGGTGAATAGACTCAACATCAAAATTTTGATTAGTTTTATATTTAGTCTAAGGTGCTTAGACATAGATTTTGCTTGTTAATAAATTAGAACGACTTGAAGGATTATTTTTATAGTTAAATTTGTTTCGCTAAGTTAAAACCATTGTCTCATTATTTCATTGTGTGCTTTGTGATTTTGCATTGTTTGTTGTTTTGTTTTCTTTAGGACAAGCAAATGTTTAAGTGTTGGGATGTTGATAAGTGTAAATTGTGTCATGTTTTAGGGTATAGTTTGATAAGTATTTAGCTATTAATTCAATTATTCAGTATGTATTTAGGTTAGAATTGTGTTAGTTTGTTAATTTTAAGTGTTTTATGGGTTAATACAAGCCTTTAAGCTTAAATATTATATTTTTTAGGTACCTTAATGTGTTTCCTAGTGTTTCAGGGTCAATGTCGAAGAACGAAGGAATTTCAGAGACATTCGGGTCGAAACAATGGCCCACAATCGTGGTATGTTAGGTCACGATCTTGATAGAAGCACCATATTTGGCCCACGATCGTGGCCTACATGCCACGATTGTGACAGAAGCCCAAGGAACGGCCCATAATCATGGCCTGTATTGGGAAGATGCACAGACACTCACGAATGTCAAGTTTTGAGGGATTTTTTGGACCTTTCAAACCCCATAAAACCCTATGGTTTCCCAAAACACAAGAGGATATAAAAAGAACAACAAAAGAAGGGAAAAACAAAAAGCTTTTGCATCATCCACCTTGAGAAACCCTAAAGAGAGATCATCAAAAATAGAGGAAGAGAAGAAGGAAGAGAGAAAAAACTAACTCGAAGTACTTCCTGGATAAGGGGGTTTCTCGATGTCGCTGCCTCCCGTCATCCATTTTAGATTATATTTCCTATTCTTTTCAGTTTTATTATTGTATAGAATTGGATTGAACAGTTGATGCTAGGATCTAGAATGTCGAGGATATTCTAAACTCTCCTTTGGAATTTTATTCTTGAATTAATGAAAATCTGATTGTTTATGTGTTTATTGGATATTGTTACGGTTTGATTTTGCTATTGCATAATTCGATAACAAACTAAGAGGATGAATCGAATGAAAAATGATTTAATTGGACTAACAAGAGTTAGGTGATTTAATAGAAACTATAATTAAATCACATCGGTAATTTGTGCGAAGAGAGATCTTGTATAGCTTTCTAATAGTTTATTAGAAAACTTCAGAACTAATTAAGGTTTTGGATAGGTTGTGAATTGAGAGATTGCAACCTCCATAATCTAATTAGGGTTTATGATTTAAGGTTAATGGTTATAACTCGAGATAGAGTAATCAACCCTAAGATTGTCTAAAAACAACAATCCACTAATTCAGAATCAATTAGGTTAGCATTAATGATAGGTAAAATTTCGTTTCTCTCAATTGATAGTTTCCTTCTGTTGATTCTTGGGTGTGTTGCAAATTGCTTAATAATCAATATTTTCATGTTTGATTCTCAATTTGATTGATTGAATTAAATTTTCGTATTAGTTTCATCACATCTTGAATTTTTTTTGTTTGTTTCTAGCCTTAGATTTTAGGATTAAATTAGTTCCCTCCTTGTGGGATCGACATCTTTGGTACTACACTAACGAACCGTGTGCTTGTGGATTAACAAGGGTTAATAATTAAAACTTACACACAACCAAACCTTAATCAGAGTTTCAGAAAGAGTTGGATCAAGGAGCAAACAAAAGGCATCAATCGAGAATCCTTATGGATTTCATGAGATCGGGCTTCAATGTAGTCAATCAAGGTTTAGCTAGGCCACCTTTGCAAGCAGCTTCCTTTGAAATCAAACCAACCCTTCTAAATATGCTTTAACAAAATGTGCAATTTTATAGATTAACAAATGAAGATCTGAATGCACATATTGTCAACTTCCTTGAAATTTGCGATACCTTACGTTATCATCATATTTCGGAGGATGCTGTAAGAATGAGACTCTTTCCTTTTACCTTAAGGGATAGAGCAAAAGCTTAGTACCATTCCCTCAATCTGATTAATGTCACCACTTGGGACCAATTAGTTCGTGCCTTCTTAAATAAGTTTTTTCCCCTTACCAAGACTAAGAAGATTATCAAAAAGATCACAAACTTTTAACAAGGTGATGGGAAATTGATTTATGAAGCGTGGGAACGATACAAAGACTTACAAAGACAATGTCCACACCATAACCTACCTAAAGAATTTCTTTTGCAAACATTCTATAACAGAGTAACCCCACATACAAGAGGCACAATTGATGCAGCTTTAAGAGGATCACTTACGAGGAAGATGGTAGATGAAACAGAAGAGCTATTAGAAGAAATGGCAAGTAATAGCCATTTATAGACGAACGAGTGGAGTAAACAACCCGCAAATCTCAGTGAGCAAAAAGGAGTTGTAACTATCAATCAAATGATAGAAATACAGACTAAAATTGATAATTTAACTCGATAACTAAGCAACATGAAAGCTTCATCCTTTTTTTTTTTTTTTGGTAAAATGTAAAAATATTATACCAAGAATGTGACTGTACACGGTCTTACGGGGCATACCCCGACCTTCAAAAAAAGTAACCAAAATAAATAAGCCCTATAAACTATTGCGATAAACAATAAGACTCTGGTCCCATTACATCCGAAAAACCATTTCCCAAAACCAAATAAAATTGCATGCCC
>JANQAP020740933.1:0-12789 GCA_026874005.2 Erythroxylum coriaceum | reverse complement strand
ACTAGGTTTTGATGATGTACATGTAGTAAGTGTTGAAAGATACAATGTAGACTTTTGGTTTTGCGCAATGAAATGAGAAAAAAGTTGATTTTAAAATATTGTGATTTTCTTATGATGCTTTATAAGTGAGTAATGATATGATGGCTTATGAAGTGAACGTAGTGATCAATAGTAGCTCGCCCTTATCGTAGGATATGTATTGGAATGACCTCCGGACATCTTGGTGTGTACCCTGCGGTAAGGGGGCATTACATATACACACATGAAATATGAACTAGAATACATTACAAAGATAACATATGCACTCAATTGATTTATTCCGGGGATGAAAAGTTTAAAATGTTCATTATGTGAATTGTAACATGTTTATGCTTTGAATTTTACTATGATTGATTACAATTAGTAAATTTGGAATTAATTGATATAATTGGAAAATTTAAGGATTATAATGTATATTTGGTTGATATAATTGGAAAATTTAAGGATTATAATGTATATTTGGTTTAGGAAAAATGCCAAGTGATAGGATAAATTGATACATGAAAATCTGAAATGACTTAAAAAGTGATTGTATTTTTAAATGCTTCTTGTATTATAATGCAAATTGTAGAATATGAGTTATAACTCTGAATGAAGTGTTGCTTTGATTGAGCTGATTGTTAATCATTGATATATATGTGTTATGTTTTGAGTGAACACATCAATGATGGTTCACTAACTGAGTTCGCAAAACTCATCAAAATTGCAACATTGATTTTTAAGTATTAAAAGGAGACCTTGCTAATAGAGAAAGCTAACTGAAGTTTAGTACTGTCCATTTTGGATCAAGATATGGCTCAAAGTTCCAGTCAGCTATCATCTGAGAATTTTAGATAGAGTACTTTGTATAGTTTTCATTTTATGTAGAATCTTTTGTTTAAAGCAATGTGATCACATATGGTTTCTGTATTGTAAATATATATATGGGTTGTAATGAAATAATAGTGTGAAACATGTTTTGTTAATGAAATAAGATAAGTTGATTTTATGATTACTTCTGATGTGTATGATGCTATATTAAGTGAATGTGACTACTCTAACATGCTATTCCCGTAGGGTATGTGCTCGGATATTCTCAAGAATTTCGGGCATATGTCCTAAACATGTTTTGTTAATGAAATAAGATAAGTTGATTTTATGATTACTTCTGATGTGATGCCATATTAAATGAATGTGACTACTCTAACATGTCATTCCCGTAGGGTACGTGCTCGGATATTCTTAAGAATTTCAGACATATGTCCTATGGCAGTGATGTGTTACATCTACCTCTAGATTGCTTGGTTTCTAAAGGTGATGCACATTGGTTAATCATGAGTAGAAGCATCAAATGTTGAGATCTTGCGATGGTTTTGAAAGTTATTTCTTTTTACTTATGATTATGTATTCTTCGAAAATATGGGAAATGAGTAATTATTTTTAGATCTATGATTTTGATAATGATGTTTTGCCCTAGGACGATCAAAATCTAAGCATGAGGGAAATTGATATATGTTTAATTGGTTATGAATTTATTCCATAACACTTAGTGTTTAATGATATGAAATGCTGAAGACATTCACTTTAGTTTATGCTTGGTTATAGGTACAATTCATAAGCAAAGAAGATAAAGTGATTTGAAAGCATTATATTTGAGTCATTTTTCGAAGATTCACACTCACTTGTCTTTGTGGAATAAGAAAAAGAAGTATTAGAATGAAGATGAGATAAGAAAGCACTAAAAAGAATGAAGAATAGCTTTATTATGGCATGAGATGTGTCTCACGGCCATGGAAAATAAGTCATGGGCGTGAGAGTGTTGACGCACCCATGAAAAATATGTCATGGGCATGACACACCAAGTCACACCCATAACATGTTGTCTGCTCCCTCGAAAACCCTACTTTTTGATATAAAAACATTTTTTTAATAGTAGAAACCTTATATTTCATTTGAGGTTTTTGTTCGAAGGTTATGAGCTCTCCATTTTAAAGAAGAGAAGGGGAAAAGCTCCACTCCTTTGAAGACCCATAGAGGGCTAGCTTTTCGATGTTGGTTTAGAGGTGATATCGATGCCAAAAAACTAGGTTAAGCATTTCTGTCATTGTTTATTATTTTTTCTCTTAAGGATTGATTATGTTATCCTATGTTTAATGTTTGGGTGTTGTATCAGAATGATTGAATGCTTTATTTGAATGTTTTTGTGTAAGAATCGATTGCTAGAATCTTCAATATAATCCGTAATTGTTATGTTGAGATTCATTTGTGGCAACTAATGGTTTTTAATCATTAGAGATAACATGACCTAGGTTAAATGACCTAAGCTTATATGGTTGTTGCCGTGATTAATCTGTTTTCCTAACTTTTAATATAGCTTTCCAATTAAATCTAGAGAACTTGTTCTAGGTTGTTTGATAGCTAGGTTTAAATAATGAGCTCGTCTTAATTAAATAAGACCTAAGGGAAAATCGAGGTTATTAGAGATTGTTATTAACCTAAGAATTATAGTTACTAAGAGAGGGATAAGAATAACAATTCAATGAAATATGTTTAACTGTGTGTAGGCCGAGATTGAAACAATGACCAGGTCCCTAATGAATTCATCACTTTCAATGTTTTCTTTAATTTGATTTCATTAGTTTAGTTTCATGTTATTTTCTTATTTGAAAACAAAACCAAACCCCCTATAATCTAAACACTGATTAATTTTATTTCAAAACCTTTACACACACTCTATGTGGGATCTACCTAGACTTACCACTGTTATAGTTGTAGGTCTAGTTATTTTGAGTAATGTTACAACACGCTACGTCAAATATCAATGACCATTAACTTAGGCCCAATCTTAAATTACCTCAAGTGGAGAAAGTGGAAAGTGTGACATTTGAAGATCATAATTTTATCACATGATGAGGAAAACAAGGAGTCAAGCCAACGATAATAAACAAAGGCATTTCTTAGGAGGCAACCAAAGAGAAGTTTGTTTCTTTTCCTTTACATTTTCATATTTGTTAGGATATGCATGTGTTTTTTTAATTTTGTTTGTTTCTTACATGTTTTTAAAGTTTTCAAACAAAAAGAAAGAGAATCAATACAAATAAAAAAGCATTTTCTTTTTTATATTGCTTTTAAGACTATATAGTCATAATTAGAGAGTGAATTGAGTAGAAAAATTTGTGGCAACTTGAGCATGTATTTTTACTCTTGTGATTGTTTAATATAAATATAAGTGTGCGGGTGTGCATATATGTGGGTTAGTTATAATTATCAGAATGCCATTTTAAGCCTTGTCAATGAATTCCAAATGTTATTGTAGCTTCTTTCATAATCTTTAATTAACTATACATTTGCTCCATAACGCTTAGTGATTAATGCTATGAAATGATTAAGGAATTCATTTTGGTTCATATTTGTTTATAGGTACAATTTGGAAGTTTAAGAGCTAAAGTGAGTTAAAGGGGCATTCTTTGAGTCATCCTCTAGATGTTCACACTCAGTTGTCATTGTGGAGCAAAAAGGAGAAGGATTAGGGCGAAGATGAGATAAGAAAATCCAAGGAAATGAAGCTTTCAAGATGATCTGGAAGATACATGGCCGTGTATATACTTATACAGTCGTGTATACATTCAGAAGAGCATTTTTGGACTTACATGGTTAGATACACATCCATGTGTCCAACCATGTATCTTCACGAGATGCATATGCCCAGATACCTAATTTTTCATATAAATAGAACATTTGAATGGAAAATGAAAACATATATCGGTTTTAGAGCAAAAGGGGCAATAGAACTCCTACTCTTTGGAGACCCATGGAGGGCTAGACTTCCCTATTCCAGTTTCGAGGTGAAATCGACGCTAAAGACAAGTTTTGGGCATCTCCCCATTGTGTATTATGTTCTTTCTCTCATAGTTTTGTTTATGCTATCCTATGTTTATTGAATTGGGTATTATGTAAGAATGATCTTAATGTTATATTAGATTGTTTTTCTATAAATCCATTACTAGAATCTTAAATAAAATATATAATAGTAGTGTTTGGATTCATTTGTGATACCTAGTGGTTTTGAATCATTAGGGATAACATAACCTTAGCTAAATGATCCGATCTTATTTGGTTGTTACCTTGATTAATCTATTTTCTGAACTCATAATGTGACTGTCCTATTAAATCCAAAGAGCTTTTTCTAGGTTGTTTAATAGCTAGGTTTAGTTAAAGAGCTTGTTTTAACTAAACATGATTTAAGGAAAAATTGGGGTTAATAGAGCTTGTTGATAACCTAAGATTAATAGTTTCTAGGAGACGTATGAAAATAACAAAACATTGAAGAATGCTTATTTGTGTCTAGGTTGAGATTGAAATAAGGACAAGATTCTAAATCCATTAATCACTTTTATCACTTTCTGATTGTTTTCTTTAATTTCCTTTTATTAGTTTAATTTCATTTTATTTTGTTATTCGAAACCAAACCAACCCCCCTTTATCTTAAACACCAATTATTTTCATTGCAAAAATTACATGTACGTTCCCTGTGGATATGAAACATGCTCACCACTACTACAAATTTTTAGTGTGCAGAGTTAGGTTTATTTTGTGGTGCACTCGACACGCATTGCCATGTTGACAATAAAATAAGGTTGATCAAAGTTAGAGACATAGAAATTATTCTATCTTTGTTTTGATTTCCCTTTATCTTATTGATCCAAATATGCTCAATTCAAGATATTCTAACGCTTTGATTACCCTCTCTCAGGATCTAATCAAGTAATCATAATTGAATTTGATAATCATAGAATTATAATCTCTCGATTTACAAAACTACTCCAAAATTATTCAATTAGATTTAAAGTAATCCTAAGGATTATTAATTTTAGAATTAAGATCTCTCTTCTATGGTTAATTAATTTGATAATTGTAGGACTATTAAGCTATCAACTCTCATTGCACACCTAGACAGATGTAACTTTATTCACTCTCTCGATTTATTACTAAGTATAAGCATAACAATTATGACAAAGCATTGACAGATGTATTAAATTCAACAAGAATAAAGTTCAACAAAACATATCGAGAACAATGCCTAATATGGATTTGGAAACCCATAATCATTTTAAACATCATAAAAATCCAAAAAAAAATCCAAGACAATGAATCAAATAAAGGGAAAAGAAAGAAAAAACTTAGTTGGAGTCTTGATTTGGAATTGTGGAATTCTCTAAAGCTTTGTTTGATGTATCCCCTTGATCTTCTTTGATGTATTGGCTGCTCTTTTTTGTGATTTCTTGTTCTAAATAGTTCTTGAGACTTCTAGGGTTTTCCTAATTAACTCGTTTTCACAAGTAGCCCCGAAATATGCAAAGTAAAGAAAAAATTCGTGAGCTGGAAAAGTTGCAATATGCTGGAATTTGCTGTTTGTCACGTCTGTTATAATAATGTCATGGCTTGTTTCATACTTTAAAGTCTCCATCTTTTCGTCAATTTCATGTTTCCCTTTACTCACAAACACATCAAACACCTCTTGAAACACAAAATTAAGATCAAATTCCAGCTCTATATAATAATACAATTCTAAGCCTATACATATGATAATCACCTAAGAAACACTTAAAAACACACTTAAACACCTAAAAAAGCTATAATTTTCACCTCTCATTACCAATCTCAACAAGGAAGTTTCTCTATAGATATTTTCTCCCTTTATTAGAAAAGTTACAAAAAAGATTGGATAACTATTGTGATAAGAAATTTTCATATGCTTGGAGGGTTTAATTATTAAAATTTATGTTGTAGAGATTTTCCTCCTCTAGTATGAAAGATACAAAGAAGATTGGATAGCTGGTGTAATAGGACTGCTTCATATTTTTGAAGAGATGTTTTTAGGGTCTAATTATTAAAATTTGTGTTGAACTATCTACATGTTCATTGTTCATTGTTCATTGTGACTATTTCTATCTATGGAGTTAACTAAGACTATTGAAAGGGTGATGAGGAGCTCCTTTTATTCATGGGAGTATAATAGAAGTATAATTCCAAGGTGGCATAAGAAGAAGTATGCAAACCAAAAGAAGAGGGAGGTCTAGGAATTACCCCCATTAACCTTGATAATAAAGTCTTAATGGTTAAAAGATTATGGAACCATTGGAAAATAAATAATCCTTAAGGGTTAAATAGGTCCATGCATATATCTTAAGAGTTAAAAGTACATGGGAACTCAATATCAACCCTTCTTCCTCATGGTTTATGTCTCAACTATTTAAGTTAAGAGGAAACTTAACAGGAAGATCTAAGTTTCTAGCGGGTAATAGGGAACTATCCTCTTTTTATTTGGATAACTATAGTGATTTAGACTATTAAACAAAACTCAAATTACGTTTAAAATATTAGACAAATTTCTTAGTATGTTTAAATTCAAAGTTTAGATCAATAATAAACAACGGAGGAACTATCCAAAGGAATTCAACTATATTTTACCAAAATGCAATTTGGACCGTGAAAGAATGGATTATTATATTTAGATTAAGCATCCAACTAGAAATTTCACTAATAGATCTTATATGGAAGTACTCAGGATAAGAGGACAAAAACAAAAATGTTCTAAGGTGGTATTGAATAAGAACCTAAAACTTAAAAGTAGCCTCCTTCTTATGGTTGGTGGTAACAAATAGGATCAACATAATAGATAGGCTAAGGTATCCAAATTTGATAAATATATGCTCCCTATTCAAAGAGAATCTAGAAGATATTTGAAAAAGTATGCAAGATTGATACTAACTTGATAATCTAATTTAAATTACTCTCTCCTTCTTATTGATGTGACCACTTAGGTCATGAGAATATATACCCTCTATAAGAATAAAAAATTTGCTTAGATTCTTGATTAGTAACTTTTTTGTCTTGTATTTTTTACTTAACATTAGTGAACTCCAAATCATAAATGCCATAGTTTAATTAAATTAGCCATAGTCACAACCATTGTTGACTTATTCATCCACTATTGATGTAAAGCTTTCTTTTCACTTTGATTACATTTTCTTATTCAAATACATTGGTCATTAATGGATACAAATGGAGAAATTTCAATAAGATAAAGAAACAAAGACATTGATGGTACTTTTCTTTGGAGACCTTAGCGTAATGTTTTTTAAGTAGTTTTACTATAGTCAATGTAAATTTCTTTTAACTTAAAAAAAAGACATTGATGATACAAAGAGACATTTTTGGGATTTAGTGTTTGAAAATGCATTCAAAGGTTTAAATCATCCCTTAACATTTTGAAAAAGGTCTAAGTTAGCCCTTACTATTATCTATGTAAAACTTTTCACTTTAACATATTAATTAATCCCACTGAAAACCAACCATCATATCAATATCTACAAGCTAAAAAGAGCAAAAAAAAACTATTTTAGAATGGCCTAGAAAAGAATCTACTATGTCAAGTTCTTTATGCTCGACACTTTTAATAAACATGAATGAACAATGTGATTCATTTTCAATTAATGTCAATTACATTACTTAAACATAACCAACATCAATTTCCTTGTTAACATTGATGTGCAATAGAGCTCTAACTTATGTAGGAAAATCCTATGGACTTGAAGATGTCACTAATTTAATCAAAGAAGATATTTTTATTTACATTAGTTTCAAATTGGTTTAAGATACTAATGTGCATAAAATATTCATATATTTTGTATAGTATTTTACTATATTTTTTATACAAATTATCTTGTTTTGATTGATTTTATGTTGAGTTTTAATTATAGAAAAGTTGTATAAGGGATGAAGATAACTAAGAATTTGATGATTTTATAACGAAACTAATGAAAAAATATTTTATTTTGTCTGAACATATCCAAATACACACATATATGGAAGAGCGTGCTCCACACTAGATAGAAACAAATGGCTTAAAATGACCTTGTATATAACTGTGTGAGGTGTGCCTACACCAAAACTTTAATGCTAAGATATGAACAAAAGGAGATCATGTCAAGTGGTGGAGAAGAATCCAAAGTATACATGAATTATGGTACAAATGTGTAGGTGCACATGTCTCTTTTTCTAAAGACCTATGAAGAAATAGTTTGATATATGATTGTATATCAGACTGTGTTTATGATAGAAAAGCTTTTTTAAAGAGATATTAGTGTCGATTGGTGAAACAACCTACTTGTTTTATGCTAAAAACTACAAGTATATGGGTCGTTACTTGTAGTAAAAAGTAGATATCGTCCCACAGAGATTGTGGTTAAGCACCATTAAATTCAAGTTGTGCTTTGTTTAAGAATCAAATTTGAATAATAAATTGAAAAGTAAAATAGATTAAACAAACTAGAAACAATATAATAAACTAAATTAAACAAACTAGCAACAATCAAATAGTGTAATAATGGAAATCCGTAAAGAGAATTAATCAAGTTATGGGAGAGGGGATTTTACCTATCATTAATGCTAACCTAGCCTTTTATGTGTTTATGGGGTATCGGTTCTAGATGATCGTAGGATTGATTACTCTCTCCTTATTTATAATCATTCCCTAATTTATAAACCCTAATCGAATTATAGACTTGCAATCTCTCAATTCATAAATTACTCACAATTTTAATTAGTTATAAAGCTCTCTAATAAACAATCAGGTCTCGCACGAGATCTCTCTTAATGAAATTACCGACTAGATTGATTAAGTAGTCAATTGGATCACCTAACTCTCATTAATCTAATCTAATCATTTTTATCCGATTCACCCTCTCAGTTTGTTATCAAAATATGCATATACATTAATTAATCACAACACCTAAATCAAGTAAACATAATTCAAATAGATTAACATTAAAAATAAGCAAAATCCTAAAGAAAAAGTTAGAACATCATTGACAATTTAAAATCCATAACCATACAACCCATCTCAATCTTACACATTAAATGAATAAAAAGGTAAATGGGGAGGAAATGAAACTAAGGTTGGATGATTTAGGAAAGCAGTGGCATCGAGAGATCACTTATTATGGGAAGCTTTGGAGTCGGAAGCCTGCTCTTCTTCCTCTTCTTCTTTTCTCTCTCTCTTGTTTCTCTCTCTCTTTTGGGTTTCCAAATTTAGGCTAAATTTTGGCTCCTTTCTAGGGTTCCATCATTATCCTTTTATAGTTTCTAGGGTAACCCTAGTTTCTTTCTGGGGTCCGAAATGTCCCTCAAAAACTCAAATCTGAAAGTGACTCTATGTCTATTTGCGCGCAGGTCATGATCATGGCCTTATCTACTCTCTGTCACGATTGTAGTAAATTCCCCATGAACATGGCCTTATGCTCGAGCTTCTGTCACGATCGTGGCATATTTTCCATGATCTTGGGCCTATATTGGTGCTTCTGTCATGATCGTGGCAGGTTCCCCATGATCATGGCCCTATGTTTTAGTTCGATTCTCCTCCAAAACTCTTCCGAATACCCTGAAACACTAGCAAAATTATCATGGCACCTCATATATATATAATTGAAGCTCAAAAATATGTTCTCACCTATAGAACACTGAAAACACAAATATTTATGAACTAACACAATTCTTAATCTAAACATACACTAAACAATCAAATTAACCACTAAGCACATATCAAATTTCCTATAAAAATATAATGCAATCTACACCTATCAACATCCCCATACTTAAACTTTTTCTTTTCCTCAACCAAAGATCAAATACAACAAATAAAATTCTATCACTTCATTTTTATAAAGATTAAAGCATGCAATCCCTCAAACTTTGGCCAACTCAAGTGTCAACCTACTACACACATCACAACTAATTTTCATTGGTGCACATCGATAAACTCAACCCATGAAACCATCACTCAAAGGTAAGTATAGATTCACAATGGACCTTCCACACATATTTTACTCATTTCTCTCAAATGTTTGATGGTTAGTGCTTTGCTCAAACTTCCTATAGGAAACCACACTATCATAGGCTTGCAAATACACCAATTCTTCCCCACAATGATTACATACTAGGATAAATCAAAAGGGCTTTGTTTCGGGTTGTAATGTGGCTAGGGTTAAGGTGGGTTAAATAGGTTTTAGGGGGTTTATCATAAGCATTTATTAACTACTAAGTGTACAAAGGGATGACAAAGATAAACTTCTAAGATATGCAATACTTCTCCGCACTTATTAAAGGTACTACATGTTATTCCTTTTTCTTTACTTTTCTCTCTTTTTTCATTTGATTTTGTTCTTTTCTCTCTTTTTATCATAATAAAGAAACAATGAACATAAAATAACAACTATATGCCATGTGCTCTTAATTTGTGATTCCACACTCAAGCATCACTTAGCACTATATTAACTGGTGATTGGGTAAGCTAATGGGGTTTATGGGTTTTAAAATTGGGTGATTTTAAGAAACAAAAGGTTAAAGGATTAATGGGGCTAGCAAGGGTTGATAAAGGGGTAAGTCATTTAAGCCAAAGATTAAAGTAAGAAGGCCTTAATCATTTCTATCTAGCATGCATCCCATAGATTTAAACTGATTCAAAACAAGTTCTGAAGGTAATTACCTAAGGAAGAATCACATAAACAAGGAAATGAAATGACTATAGAATGGAGTCATAAAGGCTCAATTCCTCATGTAGGCTTAAATGAAAATCCATTATGCTTCTATACATTACCTCATTGTTCAAGTGTCATGTTCTGAGTAAGCTTATGTGGTCAACTACTTTTATCACTCCACATGGTTCACTCTCTACTCAAATAGCCTAATTTAAGTTCACGCATGTATTTAATCTCATTTCAACTAGCATGATAGAATCTCGTGGCAACACAGTCATTGCAAAGATTCAAATGTAAGGGAAACGAAACACCTAATACTAACAACTTAATATGCATCCTAAATGACATCTAAAAATGCAAATATAGATGTCAATACTACCTCCCCAAACTTAAACAAAACATTGTCCTCAATTTGCAAAAGAGAACATCCAAAACCAAGAAACAACACCATTAAAAACAAAACACAAAATATAAAAAGAATAACAGAAGATATTAAGGGCAAGATGGGCTTATGGTGGTGGTGTCGATGGAAGTGGCACATTTTTCCTCTCATCCTTTGGTCCTCCAACAAGCTATGATGCATAATAAATCTTCAAGTAACCTTAAAACGTATCATTGGGAACCTAAATAAAAAGAAAATGAAGTGTGAAACAAGTTAAACCAAACTAGATATTATCAAATCAAAACAACACCACACTAATATAAAGACAAACAAATGAAAGATAGACATGCTAAGTTAAGGTCATTAGCATGACCATTCCATATGAAGTCATAAAAAAGTGAGTGAAAGGAGAGAAAGTACTTCTCTTTCTTTGAGAATGGCCATCTAAAGTAAAGCTTGCATCTATGCCCATTAACCTTAAAAGTTTCACCCTTTTTATTTTCCTACTCCAATACTCCATAAGGAAACACTTGATAAACCTTAAATAGGCCACTCCATCTTGACTTGAGCTTTCTGGGAAATAACCAAAGTCATAAATTGAATAAAAGCACTAAGTCCCCACTCTTGAACTCTTTCTTGTTAATGTGGCCTTCATGTCACTTCTTAGCCCTTTCTTTGTAAAACATGGCATTTTTATATGCATCATATTTTAATTCTTCCAATTCATCAAGTTGTAACAATCTCTTTTCTCCTGCTAGCTTCCAATCCATGTTCAATTTTCTAATTGCCCAATAAACTCTATGCTCCAACTCTAATGGTAAATGGCAAGCCTTGCCATACACAAGTTGATATGGTGTTGTACTTATGGGAGTTTTGAAAGCTGTCTTGTAAGCCCACAACGTATCATCAAGCTTCAAAGCCCAATATTTCCTTCAAATGCTCACTACCTTCTCCAAAATCTTCTTTAACTATTTATTCACCACCTCCATTTGGCCACTCATTTGTGGATGGTAAGGGGTTGCCACTCTATGATGAATATTATATCTTCTCAAAATGTTGCAAAAGTGGCTCCCTCCATCACTTATGATAGCTCTAGGCACCCTAAATCTAGTAAAGATCTTCTTGATGAACCGTTGCACCCCCTTGCCATCATTTATTGGAGTAGCTATTGCTTCGACCCACCTAGACATATAATCAACTCCAACCAATATATAAAAGTTACCTAGGGAAGATGGGAATGGTCCCATGAAATCCAAACCCCACATATTAAATATCTCCACCTTCAAGATGTTTGAAAGTGGCATCTAATCTCTCTCTGAAATATTGCCCACTCTTTAGCACCTATCACAACGTAATACAAAATCTCGGGTATCCTTGAACAAGTTCGACTAGCATAATCCACACT
Organism: Erythroxylum coriaceum; assembly: GCA_026874005.2. NCBI lineage: Eukaryota > Viridiplantae > Streptophyta > Magnoliopsida > Malpighiales > Erythroxylaceae > Erythroxylum > Erythroxylum coriaceum. The sequence continues at coordinate 446 of JANQAP020740933.1, read as the reverse complement.
TTAAAATGCGAACAACCATCTTGTTCACTCCACAGTGTCCGGTATAAACTGAACTATGACACTGAGTCAAAACTTCAGGCATTTCATCTTCAAGGACACACCTGTGAATCAAACTGTCAACACATATTTTAAATAACATAGGTTGATAGTTGAGATTGGCATCATATTTTATGGTTTAATTTGTTATGTAGTAAATGTTAATTTGATTGTTTAGTATGTGTTTAGGTTAGAATTGTGTTAGTTTATTTGTTTAAGTGTTTTTTATAAGTTAGTATAAGTCTTTGAGCTTAAATGTTATGTTTTTAAGGTACCTTGATGTGTTTGTTAGTGTTCTAGGGCCAACAAAGAAGAACGGAGAAGTTTTGGACACTTTCAGGCTGAAACCATGATCGTGACAGAAACATGTGAGCCACTATACCTCAGGCCACGACTGTGGTACTTGGGCT
>JANQAP020740192.1:0-12795 GCA_026874005.2 Erythroxylum coriaceum | reverse complement strand
CAACAATTTAATCAAATTAAACCTCAATATAAACTAAACACATGCTTACTAGTAAGAAGAGGATCGGGGTCCAACACAATACAATTTAGTTGAAATCAACAAGCAGAGAAGATTTAGACAATTTGAACCTTTTGTGTTGGCAATGCAAGAGATTCGGTTGTATTATGTCCCTTTTCCCAGCTTACGATAAGATAAGTCAGATTGGTTGGCCGTTTGCAAAGTTAAACCTAGAGATGTTTTTGAACCACATGGAAAAGGAGAACAGAGAATTGAAAGTCAAGCGTTTCAGGAAGATGTTTATGAAATAAATGCATTTGTTATATATGAAGAAAATGAATCTTTGAACGATCCAAATAATGAATATGTTAAAATTTGAGGAGGGCAAGATATCTAATGAGGAGCCTGAGTTTGATTCTAATTCTTCAGAAAAAGAAGATGATTTTGATTTACAATTAAGTGCTGATAGTGATTAATTTGTGTTTGTAATAGAATATTATATTCAATAAATCAATTATTAAATTTTCAATATATTGTGTGAAATATTGAATTGAAATTGTTATATTTCTAAAATATTGAATCAAATATGAATTTCAGGTTGAAATATGCCACCAAAGAGAAAACAGGATATGATGCGACCAAGGTTCAGGCTACGATTTGGAGCTAGTTACCATCCAGGTGAAGCATCACATTCTGTAGCTGCAACTTAATCAGATGCTATACCTCTAGCTGCTACACTTACAGATGAGACATCACCTTCCATACCTGCTACTACACCATCCACCACCCCAATACCGACAGAGATATCAAGGGTAAACGAAGCGGATGAAGAAAACGACCTCCAACTTGAAGCTGAGGGAGCTAATGGAAGAACTTACATCACAATTGTCAACAATCTGTAAGTGAAAATACATTAAACTCCATATGTTTATAATTAAGTTATAGGTTTAAATTTAAAAAATGGTATAAAATTAATTGTTTAATATTAGGTTGATTCTAACTGGACCATGCTCAAGAAACATGACATCCAAATTCAAGGAGAAGATTGATCTTGAGGATTATATATGGAAGAATATCTCTTAGGCAATAAAGGAATTTTACTATCAGGTGTTTGAGGTACAAAAACTATATTTTTGTATTTTTTAAATGATTTTTATACATTAACTAAATATATTTTACATTATAAGTACTTATCGTATGTTTTTCCTTTTGCTTTAGAAAGATTTTTTTGGGATTCTGAATTTGACGCGGTCATTTATAAAGTATGGGAGAGATGAGCACGTACACGTTATCGAGACTTTATTGGTGCGATACACAAGACTAGTGTATGATCGCCTTATATTTTCGAACAAATATGGGGTCGTTGGCAGTAGTATTGGACATCACTCGAGGTAATGTTCATTTCAGAGCATAATTCTACCAATAAATGTAGAGGACGAGGGGGAGAGAGTCTTCCTGTACATACTGGAGGATCTATTACCCATCACGAGCATACAGAGAGACTTGTAAGTATCTACACTTTACATTTATATTTTCTGATTTTTTTTACTTTGGTGTATTTCAATTTAATTTGATTTGTGAATTTTGGAATAAAAATATGTGTATTATGGAGAATGATAATGTTATAAATATCTGGTGCCATATATGGTTGTATTGTTAAGTTACTTTCTTTGTTCAACAGGGGGTAAATATCATAAAAATAGAGAAAATTCTGTCAAAATTTTTATAAATTATAATTCACTTATAACATTTTATTCTGATGCAGAAAAAGTCTATGGGCACGAAACCTACACCCCGTCAACTCTTTTTGCACACTCACATTAAGAAGCATAATAGTGTGACCTTCGTCAACACCCGATGTAGAGAACTAAATGTATGTAAAATTTATGCTTTAATATTAATGCTTAATAATTATCACTTACTAATATAAACGTTGCTTTTTGAGAAGACCAAGTACAAGAAAGCATTCAACGATAGTCTCAGCAGTCTGAAGATGTTGATGAGAGTCAAACCTATCTTTATGCAGTAGGTGGTAGGGACTGTCGTGGAAGGATATTCGGCTTATGTTCATTTGCGAACACATGTTATTCGCAATCCTCCACATCCAGTACAGCAATATCTAGTAGGTGGTCCACACCCAATGAAGTCTATGAGCTTCGGAGCACAGTACAAACATTGGCAACTCAGTTGCAATAGTCGATGGAGTATATAACTCATCTCTGTAATAAGGTGGATAAGTTGAAGGAGAGGGTCAGCACCTCATCGCAGTAGTCAGAGCATCCTCGGTCACCAAATGAATAGCATACTTGTAGTCATTTCGTATAAATTAAATACTTATTACGTACAAAATAATTTTTTATTATTAATTAAGATAATTTTTACTTTATATCAGCAATCAACTTTCTATTTTAACAAATTAAATGTAGAAACAAATCAAAATATTATCAACAGATAACTATATAAATTATGCATCAACCATAAGATTATCAAATAAAATTAAATTCAAGGAAAAACAAAAATAACAGTTTTAGTAAATTTACCGATGTAAAAACAAAGTTCATCGATAAAATCTATTTGATTTACTAACGGATAACTAAGAACCATTGGTAATGTTTTCATTAACTTACCGATGGAATAACTAATTCTATCGGTAAACTTATCGACAGATAAATCTCTGAGACCGAAATAATTTTTTCGTCGCTAAACTTACCGACAACACAAAATAATCGTTAGTATATTCACCGACGGTAACATAAATTGTCTGTTAGTAAATTTGTGACGGAAGATCTGTGGTTCGTCGCAAACTATTACTTACTACTGTTTCTCTGACACCTTTTTCTGTCGGTAAATTCTGTCACTAACTTAGCTTGCTAATGGAATATGTAGGTTTTCTGTTGCTAAACTTCAATTTTCTTATAGTAAATCTTGTTCCATAGTTCTGAAGAGTAATTGTAGTTGAAGTATAGGTTGTTCAAATCTTCATATCCATCTAAGAAAAGAAGAAAATTTGAGTTCATCAAATGGAACGCAAGTTGTACTTGGTGCTATTTCTTTTACTAGATGCAATCTATAGAATGAAAGAATTAGCATGACTTATATTTGTGTTCTACTTAACCAATGCTTCAAATCACATTATCCCAACAACAACCTCTTGTAAGATTTAGAAGTGAATCTTGAGGAGTTATTCTCTATCCATCACATAACGTCTGCTGAAGATGAATTAGGGAATAGTTTGGTAAATTGTCAATGATCTCCTTGAATCCCTTAATGGAGTGATTTGGCCAGGACCATGTATTTTCTTTAATTATAGTATGTTCCTTATTCTGTGTATGAATGATGACTTTAAGTGATTAAAATTCTCTTAATTTGTATAAGGGACTCAATTCATGGGAGTGATCAAATCAAAAATATGTGTTTTTCCCATCATGAATGTTGTGCTTCACTAAATGTTAAACTATGTCCCAGGTAAGTAAGATTTACCTTAAAGTCCAAGATGTGTCAGCATTTACCTTAATATTCTAGATGCTTACACCTTTTGATGATTCATAAATTTCAGAGGGGATAATATAAACAGGTTTGTAAATTTATTTATTTTAGGGAATTGATTTAATTACAATTTTATAGGATTTGAGTGGTGTAAAACTGAACTCTTGTGTTTCTTTTTGAAGATTCTGAAACATTTTGACTTTGAGACTGTTAGAAAAAATCAAAGCATCTATGTTGTTGAAGTCGTAGGTAGAGTGTGGTTGTGTTAAAGTTTTGCATATTACGTTAAAGCTCTTAAAGATTTTGACTTTGTTGTGATTCACTTATTTTTGATGTTAGGCTTTAGATTATTGAGTTTAAAAAAGGGTGTACATTTTATTATTATTAGTATTACCTAGGGCTTCTTCATTCTTACAAATGCAAGTTTTGGATTTATCATATATTATTGGAAAAGAACATATCTTTTTCTAGGTCTTGATTTTGGTGTCTCATTTCTATTGGTAGCTTAGATTTGATCAAGTTGTTCAATTTTTAATCTTCTTCTAGACGTTTCCTTGTCTGACTTTTAGAAACTTTATGCTTTGTTTTCTTCTTTTTCAAATTGAGAGTGATCCCTATAACAGAGGAATTTTTAGTGAACGGTGCTAACTATGATGAGAATATACAGAGCTGGTGTGTGGAATCTTAAATAAATCATATTGATTTGGTTGTTTCCCTTCTCTAGTTAGTTGGTATCTCATAAACTTTTCCTCTCTATTGGACATACTTTTCATATTGTGTTTACTCGTGGTTGATTCATTGCTTAGTTTTTTATTGTTCTATTAAAATATTAAGTTATGTTTGTTTATAGTTTTCAATATTTTGTTGATTCCTTTTTAACTACCTAGTATTGTGTTTTAACATTATGTAGATACCTAGTTGTTATTAATGGTTTAGTTTTGGACAATCCAATTTTGTTTTGCTTGCAGTTGTGTGTATTATTATGTATTTGTAATTTTTACGTCTATTTATTTCATTGCCTATTTTGGGATTTAATAATAATCCTTAGGGACTAGTTGGGCTTGTCTTTTATAGCTTGTGTTGGGTACTAAGGTAAGAGTGGTAGCTTTGACTATTGATGATAGTGTAAGGCTAGTCCTTTGGTGATTTTTTGATCTAGGAGAAAAGATGTTGACAAATTACGAATAGATTCTTAAAACATTGGGACCTTTATAGGGAAGTCTGTGGAATTAATGGAGATTTTAGACAAATATAAGATTCATAAGCATGCATCCAGGAGGCAAAATGGATAAGAGCTAAAGCAAAAAAGATAAATGGGTTCAAACTTTGGCATTCATGGTGTTTGAAACAAAAAAATGGGGTGGGAATCTTAGTTTTCAATGAATTTATACATGTTATGGGGGTAAAGAGGACTAATGATAGGATTATTTCCTTAAAGATTATGGTGAAAGGTAATTTTTCAATATGGTGGGTGCTTATACACCTTAAGTAGGGTTAGAAAAATAGCTTAAGTGCTAATTCTAGGAAGAGCTAGATAAGGTGATTTAGCAAATCCCTCCTAATGAGAGAATTATTCTAGGAGGAGACTTTAATGATCATGTAGGGGTAACCTCAAATTAGTATCTATATACTCATGAAGGTTTTAGGTACAGTAATAAGAATGATAGTGAAACTGCTTTATTGGATCTTGCAAGAGCGTTTGAGTTGGTGATAGCCAACTCTTTTTTCAAGAAAAATGAGGAGCACTTAGTGAATTTTAAGAATAGAATTATGAAAACTCAAATTGACTACTTCCTCGTAATGCAGAGCGATCGACCTAATTGTAAGGATTGTAAGGTGATAGTTGATGTTTTCTTGTCAACGTAACATAGATTATTAGTTTCAAATCTTATAACTAAAGGTTGGAGGAAGAAGATAAGTCTTAGGAGCTTTACTAGCATTAAATGGTGGAATTTAAAAGGAGATATAGTGTAATAACTTAGGGATAGAGTAATATATGAAGAAAAATGAAAACTGAAAGGAGATGCTAACCAGATGTAGAAGAGAGGAGCAACTCTTTTAAGGAATATAGCTAAAGAGATCTTAGGTATTTCTAAAAGGCTTAGGGGTAGTAAGATGGAGTATTGGTGGTGGAATGAAAATTTACAAGAAGATCAAGAAGGGGACATATAAAGCTCTATTGGATAACACCATAAAGGTAGAGATAATAGTTAATACAAAAATTTACAAATTGATAAAGAAAGAGGCTAAAAAGATAATCTTAGAAGTTAAAAACAGAGTTTATGAGAAATTATGCATACGATTGGAAAAAAAGACATTTTTAAGTTGGTGAAAGCATGGGAACGGAAAATGAGAGACTTAGATCCAGTTTATTGTATAAAAGATGAGGTAAGGGAAGTGTTCGTGATTGAAAATGACATCAAGAGAAGAAGACATAGGTACTTCTTTAGCCTTTTTAATAAAGGAGTAGAAGATAACATCTCTTTAGGTTATCTTAGCAAGTTTGAGAGATATTATAATTTTACTTGTAGTTAAAAAATTACAATGGAAAAAATTAAAAGAGCTTTGAGGTAGATGAAGAGTGGAAGGGCAGTAGGGTTGGTGAGATACCCATAGAGGAATGGAAGAGCCTAGGAGAAGAGGGTCTTGCTTGGCTAGACAAACTTTTTAATGTGATCCTTAATTGTGCCAAAATTTCAGATGAGTAGAGACTTAGTATGCCAATTTCTCTATACAAGAACAAAGGGGACATCTAAAGCTATAACAACTATAGAGGCATCAGAAGTCATACCATGAAGTTATAGGAGATGGTGATTAAGAAGAGAGTAAGAAAGGATGCCCCTATCTCAAAGAACCAGTTTAGCTTCATTACAAAAAGATCTATAACTTAAGCTTTACATCCCTTTAAAAGATTAATGGAATATTACAAGGAAAGACACTGTAACCTAAACATGGTTTTTATTAATTCATAGAATGCATATGATAGGGTATCTAGGAAAATCATATAGAGGTGTTTAGAAGTTAAGGAAGTTCTTGTGACTTATATACAGGTTATTAGGGATATGTATAAAGGTGTAAAAACTAGAGTATGGATGATAGGAGGAGATACAGAGCATTTTTCTATTGATATTGGGCTACACCAAGGCTCTTCATTGAGCCTAGTTTTGTTTGTAGTAGTGATGAATAAGCTTATCAAAAATATCTAAGGGGATGTGCTTTGGTGTAAGTTGTTTGCTTATTTTAGTGGATGAGACAAAAGAGGGTGTCAATGTCAAGCTAGAACTTTGAAGGGATACATTAGAGTCAAAAGGCTTTAAAATGAACAAGACTAAGATTGAGTACTTGAAGTTATCTTTTTGGGCTATAAGGTGGCTTCTGATGTGGAGGTAAAGATTAGTTCACAATTTATACTATGGAAAGAGTGTTTAAGTATCTAGGATTTATCATCCAAAGCAATAGAGATATTGATGAAGACATAGTTCAATGTATTAAATCAGGATGGCTTAAATAGAGAAGTGCACTAGGAGTTTTATATGAAAAGAAGATACCACTCAAGCTCAAAGTTAAATTTTATCATTTAGCAATTAAGTTGATCATACTTTATGGGACAGAGTGTTGGCCCATCAAACAGGTGCATAGTCATAAGCTAATGGTGGTGGAGATAAGGATGCTCTATTAGATGTACAACCTACTAAAAGAGATAAGGTCAAGAATATAATGGTAAGAGACAAATTAAAGGAGGCTAATATTAATGAAAAATTTAGAGAAAAAAGGCTTAGGTGGTTTGAACATGCTAAGAGGAGACATCCTGATGCTCCAATAAGAACATGTGAGAAGATTGTACTTAGAGACTATAAGAGGAAAAAAACGAAGGCCTAAGAAGAGTTAGGAGGACTAATTAAGAATGATATGACTATGTTGGAACTTAACGAGGACAAGACCCTTTATAAAAAGCTTTGGCATACTAGGATATGGATAAAGAATCTCACATAGAGAGGGCCTTCTCATTCTCTTTGGTTCTTTAAACATTTTCCTTCACATCTTATGCCTTGTATTTAGGCCAAACTTTTAATACTTAGTACTTCACTCCTAAGTATTTAACCTAAACATTTTCTTACTTAGCTTAAATATTTACTTGTAATGGCTTGTTTGATTTATTTTTGTGCTAGTTTTCTTTCTTGTTTGTGTATTTGTTTACTTATTTTATCTTTTATTTTTACTCTTTACCTTGTTCTATATTTATTGTATCATTTATTTTAGTACTTATTTTTATACTTATTATTATTATTATTATTATTATTATTATTATTATTATTATTATTATCCTTTATGTCTATTTTTATTTTTTTAATTAATTATTCAAATAGGTATATGCATATATTTATATATTTATTTTTTATGTGGGTCTATCAGAAATAGCCTCTTTACTAGTTAAGGGTGAGGATGCGTACTATTGCACCTCTTCAGGCCTCGCATATAAGTGGGACTTTTACTGGCTTGTTGTTATTATTGTTTTCACCTTTTAAGAAGTATAAGTGCAACTATTTCACCTAAAGATCCTCCTTATCTATACAAAGCTTCCACAACATTTTCGCTAGCAATATCTTACTTATTACTTTAATATAATTAATTCCCAAACCTTCATTTTGCTTAGGTAGGCAGAAATTGGACCATTTAACCTTAGGTTCCTTGGTTTTGCAATTTTTCCATTCTATAGAAAATCCACAGTCAGCTTGTCAATTTATTTCATGATTCCTTTCGACAGGGCTAGATGATAACAACAATATGTGTAAAGATTTTTTATAGTTGAAATTAAAAAATTGACCTTCCTCCATATGGCAATGCCTTGTTGCACCATTTATTAAATTTTTTATGTATAAGGTCCAAAAGTAGGGAGAAATTAGAGACAATAAGTTTTCTTATTGCCATAAGGACTTTAATACACTTAAAAGGGACTTATTATTGCTCAAGTCCAATAAAGATGGAAAAGAATCATACATCTGAGCTAGCACCTACTAAAAGATAAAAAGAGCTTTTACTGTGATTAAAAGCTAGACCTGAGATGACTTAAAAGATTCCAATGAGTTAATGAGCAAGTTTATATAAATTGAGGATGCACCAGTTAAGAAAAGTAGATCATCTATAAAGATAGATGAAAATGCCCATTTTTTATATCTGTAGTGGTATTTAAAGCTTGGTTCCTTTATGATCTTTAATTTAGTGAGCTTAGAGAACATCATATTGATGGAAAATAAGAATGTTGAAAGAGGATCACCTTGCCTTGGTCTACAAAAAACTTTAAAGATTTTTGTTAACTCTCTATTCACTAGGACTGAGAAAGAAGATGTTATAATGTAGCTTGAATCCACTTTATGAATGTGTTAGGAAACTTTATAGCATACAAAGAGCTGAGAATGAAGCTCTAACTTAGAGTGTTAAAGGATTTGGAAAATTCAAATTTTAAAGCACAACTATTGATGGTTTATTTGGAGTTATAGATCTTGAATAATTCTTGTGCTATTAGAATGTTGTCTCTGATATATCTTTCATATACATTTGCATTTTTACAAGGGATAATTATATCTACTAGGTATTTCCCTAATCTATTAGCAAGTATCTTTGAAATGACTATCTAAACCACATTACAACATATAATAGGTTGATAATCATTTAGAGTAGAAGGGTTAGCTACTCTTAGAATATGACATATGTAGATCTTATACATTTTAGCAAGTAACCTACCACTCCTAAAAAATTATTGCAATAAATTGATCATAATTCCTATATGTTTTGACGAATGTTGCATTGAATTCATTTGGCCTATAAGCCTTATTTGGATGAAGAAAAGAATTTTTGAGCCGATATATTGTAACATCTCTAATCAGCTCAATTGAGAATTGGCTAAGAAAGGTACCCTCAAGTAAAATTCTTAGCTCATCTGGAAAGGACATTATCTCATAGCTAGTCCCTAATAGCTTCTTATAATGTGCATATGTTAGCTCCTTGAGGCTTTCCTGGTCAAATATCTACATATTTTTTTCATTTTTTAAAAAGATAATATTGTTCCTATTCTTCTTTACTTAGATGTAAAAAAATTTGGGATTCTTATCTTCATCTTTCAATAATAAAATTTAAGATATTTATTTTAATTTTGAATTAAAATGTTCTAAAGAAGTTATATACTTATCTTTTCGGATTCTTTCTTTTTAAGTATAAGACCTATTTGATCCATTATAAGCCTCTCCTAGCATTTAATTTCTATTTTTTTCTCCATTAACATTGGAACAAAGTTTCTTTTTTGTAGATATATAAGTTCAAATCTAATAGTTGTCTAATTTTGGACACATTTGAAAGTTTGTTAGCCATTCACCTTAATACGAAGACCTTTAATTATTAACTCCCTAAAGTCTGGATGCTTTAACAAGGAATCAAAGAACCTAAAAGGTGTTGTAATTTTATTAGGAGTATCTCTAGTCTGAATCATAATTGAAATGTGATATGAAATAATATAATTCCCAAAGTTGGCAAACTAACTTGATAAGAAGTTAACCAAATTGAATTCACCATGCATCTGTCAAACTCATTTTAAAGAAACCAATTCCCTGACTATTTATTATTCCAAGTGAAGAGATTTCTTATGTGAATCTACTAGCTCCAACCTTTTGTCATACTAGATAACTTATCATGCCTTATACTCAATCTCTTCTTATTTCCTTGAACCTTTGAAGGGGAAGACCACAGTTGTAATCTCTTGCTAAAATCTAAGGAATAGAAGAATTTACACTTAAAGATTCCAGTCATTCCATAATTGATTTTTTGAAATTCCAAATTTGATCTATAAATAATAGTGATGAGTAAACTTTCTTAAGGATACATTATCATGACTTTTAAATGTAGATATTGGTATGAGCAAATCTATTCCTACCACTAAAATGTGTATCATGATTGCTAAGAATGGTCCATTCCTTATTAAAAAACCAAATATTTTTCTATATATAATTGACCTCTCTTTATTTTGGTTTCTACTAAGCCATCAAAATGACTTCAATATTATAAAATCCTTAAGATCTATTTGTCTATTTAGGCTACGCAAGCCCCTTACATTCTAAGCAATCAAATCCATTAAGTAAGAGATATACTTAACTTTTTCTTCCTCGACTTCCTACTAGTTATACTCTTACTAATACCAAGATCTCCAGTGTTGATAGAGGAAAAGGTGTTCAAGTGTGTTTTTAAGTGTTTATTAGGTGATTATCATGATTATAGACTTAGAATTATGTTATTGTTAGTGTTTATATGTATTTTAAGTGTTTGTGTGGTTTAGAGTAAGAATTGGATCTTAATTTTATATTCCAAGAGGTGTTTGATATATTTGTCAGTGTTGGAAATTAGGAAATTAAAGAATGAAGAAGATGGAGGCTGAATGAAGTAGGTCATGATCGTGAATCTCATGTCACGATCACAACAAGGAGAAAATTTCCAAGAGCACAATTGTGACTCCTATGTCACGATAATGACAGACACTTTCCAGGTGCAGGGTTTTTCATTTATTTTAGGATTTGGGGGTATTTTTAGAACCGATCAAAGTGGAAAACCCTACTAAACTTCCAAGCCCTAATGTAAAATTTAAGAGTGTGAAAGACACTAGAAAAGACAGCAGCCTACACATAAAAGTGGATCAAATGTGGGAGATCAAGAAGAACGTCGATGAATTCCAAATTTTTAAATCAAGACCTAAACAAAGTTTTTTTTCTTTTCCTTTAGTTATTTCATTAATCTTGATGTGTAATCTGAATTCTAAGATGTTTAACATGTTTATGAGTTTCTAAATTTTAGATTAGGATTTATTTTGAATTTATTTTGTGACTTTGATTATTATTGATTCAATACATATTTTGGTGTTTGTGATAATTGTGCATGCCTATGCTTGACAACGAATCAAGAGAGCGAATTAAAAGTAATCAGATTAGATTATTTAACAAGAGTAGGTAGTTTAATAGTCTTGCAATTATCAAATTAACAATAATTCAAATAGAGATCTTGTGTGAGAAATTAATTATCTAATAGATAACTTCATATCTAATTGAAGACGTTAGGGAAAGTTTTGTGAATTGAGAGGCTGCAAATATAAAATTTTCATATTCAATTAGGGTTAATTGATTAGGTCTTGAGAGAGAGTAATCAATACCTTAGGAAATATAGGATCAACACATAATCGGATCAATAATAGTTAAGGAACAAAATAAAGAAAGAATAAGTCCTAAGCATTCATCCTTAATCAAACCCTAAATTAATTGGTAGCTCACTTTTTATTTGCGTATTTGTTTTTTTATTATTTGTTTCAATTTTTGTTATTTACTTTTATAAAAAATTCATTTTTTGTTACTTTAGACATAGTTAGGTTTGAATTGGTTATTGCATAATCCTTATATGAATGATACCTTTCGATAGTACAAGATACGATCTATATACTTGTGGGCATTAAGAGATTTATTATATATAAAACTTGCTCAACAAGTTTTTGGTGCCTTTGTTGGGGATTTTAGCATTAGGATGGTTTAAATTCCTTTGATTTAAGGAATTTTTACCCTTTCTTGTGTGATTGAGGTACCCAATCCCAAAAAATAAACAAAAAAAGAAGAAATTTTGGATGTAAAGTAGAAGATACATCAATCTAGACATCACAAGGAAAGAATGAAGAATCTGAAGAGTTAAACTATAAGAAGAGATAGAAAGAACGATGGTGAAGGAAATATATAACAGAGAACAAAGGACCTTTATGGACTTCATAAGACTAGGGTTCAATGCCTATCTTTAAGGAATTACACGACCACTAGAACAACCATCACACGATCTGTTAGAGGAGATGATGAACAATAGCTATTTTTAGACATCAAAATGAAGTAGATGGCAATCAACTATATGGGATCCAAAAGAAATGATTGATGTAGATTCAGTGATAGCATTACAAGCCAAGATCTCCAATGTAAGCCAATAAATAAATAGTCTAAAAGCTACCTTTTCCTATCCACTTAAAGCAATTTGTAACACCCGGTATCTAATTTACCCGATACACCGAAATAAATCGGTATTTGAGACTAATGTCATTAAAACCACAGAACAGTGAATAATAATTTTTTGGTGACATCAAATTAATGATGCATGACTTTTTTTGGTGGTCACAGGAAATTATACGAGCGGATGTTTAAGAACCAGTACAAGAGTGGCATTTTTATAATTAATGGACAATGAGGCTTATATAAGAAGCTAGTTAGAAAGAAGACAAAACTTTGTCTTCTTCCTTCTCCCTCA
>JANQAP020739769.1:0-12799 GCA_026874005.2 Erythroxylum coriaceum | reverse complement strand
ATATCGATAGTGATATCCGAATCCGTGCCCCGCGAGGGCGGTGTGCCACATCACTAAACACTCAAAAGTCGGTATATTTTTTTTTTATAAACCACAAACACAAAGTACAGAAAATGATAACTAAATTGGTTCATTTTAGTTCATAATCAATTAATAAAAGTTTCTATTGTTTACATTGTTTGTATCAAATGATTATGAACTAAAATGAACCAATTTAGTTATCATTTTCTATACTTTGTGTTTGTGGTTTATAAAAAAAAATATATACCGACTTTTGAGTGTTTAGTGATGTGGCACACCGCCCTCGCGGGGCACGGATTCGGATATCACTATCGATATCGGGTTCGGGTCCAGCGGGAGTGGGGTGTTTCATCTGGATGACCATATCAAGACTTGTAATACTGGCCATCTTCAATTTCAACAAGTTATGCTGCATCTTCAAGAGAGTATACAACTTCAACATAATACCCCATTATTCCAGTAGGATGAAAGGCAATCTTGGTTTAGTTTCCAAGATGTGGAGAGCCAATAAAACTCAGGTATATCTTTGAAAGAATTGATGAATATTGTGATTGATAACAATCTCCAATTTCAACAAAGCCTACAATAGTAGTTGCAACAGTTCCAGGAGGAAATGAGGCATATAACATCCAGAAACCAAAATATGACAAGCCAAATGGGTGAGATGGTAGCAAGGATCGACTACCTAGAATCACAAATGGAAGAGGAGTAGCCATATCAACCCGATGTATACCTAATGGACGTTAGTGGGGAAACCTTACAGAGTGATAAGGAGCTTGAGAATTTTAAGAGCATTACTCAAGGAGTTGCTTGTGTAGAAGAAGCAAAGAAGAAGCTTGAAGCAGAAAAAGACATATCTTTTAGCTCGAAGGTAAATTCTAAGTTCCATGTTATTGTTGAGCATGACTCTTTACTTTTACCTAGCAGGTTAGAGGAATTAAACGAGGAGGAAAAAGATGAAGAGACATTCGAGATCTTTCAAGAAAATATAGACTTAGTAGAGATCAAAAGTCTAAGGACAGGGAGGATGCTAAATGGGAATGATGGTCAACTAAGGCCCTATCCGGAACAACCTCGCGTGGAAGTGGCGCTAACTGTAATACCTGAAGATCACAATTTTGTCACTTAAGGAGAAGAATTAGTCGAGCCAGTGACTCTAAACAAAGGTGCTTCTTGGGAGGCAACCTAAGGGAAGTAAATTTCTTTTCTTTACATTTTCACATTACTTTTTATTTGCATTTGTGTTTCTATGTTAGTTTGTTTCTTACTTGTTCTTAAGTTTTCAATCAAAATGAGAGAAAGAATAAAACAAACAAATAAACAATTTCTCATTTTCTGTTGCTTCTGGGATTATATAGTCATTATTAGATTGCGAATTGACTAGAGAATTTCATAGCAACTTTAGCATGTATTTTTCCTCTTGTGATTGGTCGATCAACATTATCTTTAGAAGATTAGTGACCAATGGTAGACAAAGCCGATGAGATTTTGAGCCTTATTTAATTGACACATTCATATCAGTCTTATTGTCTTTTGATAATGTGTGACCTTCATAACATGTACATCCTGATTTTGCCTTGAATTTCTATTTGAGACCACATTTTTATCACATTCATTAACATGGATATGATTAGGCATTCTTTACTTTTCTAAACTACATTAGTCAAATAGCCTATCTATTATATGATTTTCCTTTTTGATAAGCCCCCTTGAGCTTTAATTTCCTTTTCTTTGTGTATTAGCCACATTACATGCTTTAACCTAACCAAATGTCCTTCCCAAGCCTTAAAGCTAGTGGAACATTTGTGAATGTTGAGTTTGTGGATGTAAAAAATTCTAAGTGTGGGGGTGTACATATATGTAGGTTGGTTATAATGTTGAGATTTTATTTTATATCTTATCATTGAAATTCCCATATTAATGTAGTTTATTTTAATTTTTATAAGAGAGAAGAAAAGAAAGGAAAAGAAAGGAAAAGAAAAAAGAAAAGAAAAAGAAAAAGAAAAATGTTTAAATGAATATATCAAAGAGGAAGTGCATAAGTGGTTTGCAAGGTTATTCATAATGCGTCCTCCTAAAGTTGTATTGGATTGGCTATTTGAGTATGTTGAATATGAGGTAGATGTTGGCTTGGAAGGTTCACTCTTGTGGTTTCAATGTATTGTTGGCATAAATTGTATGAGTGATTCCTTCGGATTGGTATATTCTTCGTGTGGTTTGTGTATGAGAGGTAAATTGGGTTTTGAAATATACATGCTGTATCCGTCATAGCTTATGATACCTAGTTTTTGACGAGTGTTAACTTGTGCACTTGATGTCACATTGAGTGTTGTTTTGTTTCACTAGCTTTGATAGCTTTCATGCTACTTGACCCAAATATATTTAACCTTACCTTTGTCCACATTATAACCTTGAAAAGTCCTTTGATCTATGATTTTGCATATGAACATTAGTGGTGGAGAAATGAAATGATATGCAAAGTTGTGGAATGACATGATCATGAATGGTATTGAGTGTACCCATGGATATATTTTAGTTAAACATATTTTCCAAGTCTACCATTAGATTGCTCATTTTTTGAAGATGATGAATGGATTGATCATGAGTAAAAGCTTGGAATGTTGATTTCTTGCTATGATTTTTGAAAGTCATTCATCTTCGTTTATGATTATGTATTCTTGAAACATATGGGAAATGAGTCAATGTTTTGGGTCTTTGAGATTAATTTTAATGTTTTGCCCGAGGACGGCCAGAAGCAAAGTGTGGGGGAAATTGATGGGTACTTAATTGATTATGAATTTATTCCTTAACATTTAGTGATTATTGACATGAAATTGCTTAAGATACTCACTTTAACTCATATGTGATTTTAGGCACAATTCATAAGTAAAGAAGTTAAAGTGAGTCGAAAGTACGATATTTGGGTCACTTTTTGAAGATTAATTTTTAGTTGTCTTAATAGAGCAAGAAGAAGAAAATTAAAAGACAAAAAGAAGACAAGAAAAATGAAAAGACAAAGAAGATAAATTAAAGATTGCACCTCACACCCATGCAACTACGTGAAAATTATGGTTCAATAATAAAACTATTGCAAAAGAAGAAAGTAACGTGATTTTGCATGCAACGTTGGACTTAAAACGTTGAAGTAACATTAAAGAAAATGGTGAGGAGATCAATCAAAACGCAAATGGCTAAGAGTAAAATGCTACAATAGGTGGATAGCCAAGAGCCTAAAATGACATAAGCACAAGAAGAAAACGACACAAGGAGTCGCAGAAATAGCAGCGTGTGTAGTAACGTTTCATGCAAATGTTGTTCACATAAAAGCTATTTACATGAACAACATTCATCCAATTAATGCATAGACGCCACAACATAAAACTCAAGCAACATATGGGCTAAAACGTTGTCGCAGGAGCATAAGTGTTACAAAGGATTGAATGGTAAGAGGGACCAAGCATTAATTTGATACATCAAGAGAGCAGTAGCGAGGTTAGAGAGAAAATGGAAGAGTGGAAGCGTAAGAAGGGTCTTCGGCTGGGTTATAACTTAGGGACTGAAGAATTTTCTTAGGAGAGACCCATGAAAGGCTAGATATCCTAACACCAGTTTGGAGGTGACATCGATGTCGACGACCCATGTTAAGTGTATTTCACCGTTTTTGTTGTTTTTTTCTCTCATTAGAAATTGATTATGTTATCCAATGTTAATTGATTTGGATTTTGTGTATGGATAATTAGATTTTTGTTATTGTTCAGTTATTTTGTGTATAAATGTATTTGGTATTATGAAAGGATGATTTTAATGTGTTTATTGAATCGTTTATTTACAAACCCATTGTTAGAATTTCGATTTAATATGTAATTGTTATGTTGAAATTCATATGTAGTGACTAATGATTCGTAATCTTTGGGGATAACATGACCTTGGTTAAATGGCGCATCGTATGTGATTATTGCCTTGATTAATCATTTTTTCTAATTTGTAATGCTACTGTCTACTTGAATCTAGAGATCGTATCCTAAGTTATTCGGTGGTTAGGTTTAATTAACGATCATATCTTGATTAAACACTACTTAAGGAAAAACTCGGGTTAATTATTAACCTGCAATTCATAGTTGCTAGGAGAGGTTTAAGAACAGCAAATCAATGAAATATGTTTAATTAGTGTGTAGGCTGAGATTGGACCAAAGAACCGGGTCCCTACTGAATTCCCTAATTTTATCATTTTTCACATTTTTTAATTTTTTATTAGTCTAGTTTCTTATTTCCAAAATCCAAAACCACCCTATTAAAGATAAACGCCAGTTACTTTCATTTCGAAAAATTTACACACACTCTCTGTAGGATCAACCTAGACTCACCACTACTGTAGTAGTCTAGTTACTTTATTTTGACTAGCATTATGACGCGTTATAACAGATAAAGTTAGTAGCCAGTTGAGAGTGTGGTATAGCTGAGTAACTAGGGCATTCCCAATAAAATGTTTGTCTTCGCATCAAAAGGTTAGAATGACACTCCAACTAAGCTAAATAAAAAAAGTGAGCTAATTGAGTAACCGGAGGACATTCATGACAAGATGTTTACGTTTATGTCAAAAGACTAGGTTAACATTAAAGAAAATTTTAAAAAAGATGTTACAATAAATAAACCTACTTATCTTTTAAAAATAGCAAAAAAACTTCATGAAAGCATACTAAGTGATAGTTACCTTTTTGATTGATCACTAATAATAAATGCATACTTACAAGCGTCGCAGGTGTAAAAATAGACTGTTAATATTTTTAATAATATATGTTCTATTTGAAGTACTTAAACATGAAAGGAATAAGTTCGTATGTTAGCACATTTTAAATGATTGATGTTTATGGTTAATTGAATCCATAAGATTTGATGCCATTGTATCATTATTGCATGAATGGGTGATAATGTGTTTTTGTGTTTTTGTTTTTGCTTAAGTATAAAGAAATGTTTAATTGTGGGGATGTTGATAGGTATAGATCATAATATCTTTTTCCAGGTGTTTTCAGGTGTTTCTTAGATGATTATCGTGTGTATAGGCTTAGAATTGTGCTATTGTTAGTGCTTGATTATGTTTTAAGTTTTTTTATTTAAAGCATGAATTTAATCTTAATTTTATGTTTTAAGAGGTTTTTTGATGTGTTTATGAGTGTTGGAAATCAGGAATTGAAGAATGAATAAGATGGAGGATGCATGAAGGATATCACAATCATTCACTGATAGTTGTAGTTTATATTATATTTTGGTTGGTGTTTTAATGTGCTTATAGGTGTTGATTAGATGATTATCGCATGTCTAGGCTTAGAATTATGTTAATGTGATTGTGTGTTTACGTTTTTAAGTGTTATGTGGTTTAAGACATGATGTTGGACCTTAATCTTATGTTCTTGAGGTGTTTTAATGTGTTTGTTAGTACATGAAACTAGATAAATGAAGATTGAAGGAAGTTGGAGCAAGCTTAGGCTAAAAGGCAAGGTCACGATCATGACATGAGTGTCACATGTTAGAGAAGTGCTCTAAATGCAATCACCTTTATCATTTATTGTACAAATCTTTTTGATTAATAAAAAGGCTTTTTTGTTAATTTGATGTTCATATTCTTTATGAATTGAAAGTGATCTTAAATCGAATTAATGAACTCCTTGACACATTACATAGCATAAAGGAAATCATGATGAGATCATGATAATGAGATTCTTATCATATGTAATTAGTATCTAAATTATCTCCTTGAGTAGATCAAACAGTGGATCTTATAATCTGTAAGCATGAGTTGTTTAAAGTTAACATATAGATGCTTGCTAAGAGTAGTAAGTACATTCGATGACCTACCATGGGACAATTATATGGATAATCTATTCTAATTTCAATGATAGTCTCATCATATCAATGGCATAAGTATCCTTAGACTTAAGATGCTCAAGGATATCTTGGATACTAATCTTGTACTTTGACTCCATTCCTCGTTACCTTTTAGAAGTTGCTCATACGGTGGTGATTGAGTACAGCTTGAGATATTCGAAGGTAATTGAGAAGTCAATAAAGGTTCACCACTCCTGATAGAAGGAGATGATACTCATGGCCTCTTATCAGTCATTACTTGAGAATCTCTAGCTAGAGTGGAAATGTCATGAAGGTAGTCTTCAGTGACATATCCAATTAAGTAATGAGCTTCGAGGACAAAAACTAACATCACTTAGGATAGATGTGACGTAGTCAGTCTAGTGTGAATTGACACTTTAACCATGCTCTAAACTAAGTGGGGTATAAATGGTGAAAGGATTAATTGCACGGGAATATTATCTATAGAAGGATTCGTAGTCAAACCACTGACTTTCCGATCAATTGGGGGTTTTGATGTGTTGCTAGATACCACTTATGAATTGCTTAAATTAAGTGTTAATTCAAGTAGCCAACATAATCGGGAACCTAATGGTTCACACGCGTTAAAGATATGAAGAATGAGTAAAATGGTTTTCGATAGGGATCCAAGAAGTGAGAGATGGATGACTAAGCTACACAAGTATTGTAATTTAAGATCATTTGATTGTGAATCATATGACAGATATGAATCTTGCTTATTAGGTAAGATGACAAATTACCCTTTAATACGTAAGATGAAAAAATTACCCTTTAAAGAAGAGGTGGAAGTTTCATGCTAAATTAAGTGGGATTAAAAGCCTTTTAATTCCCACTAACTCTCCATTGATGTTAGGGGTTAGAGGAAGGCCAAAGGGTGTAAGAAACATTAATTTTCCTGCAAGTGTTGTGTGAAAGCAAGAGACTTTTTAGTGAAGTGTTCATCATCTTCTCTCACTCTCTACGAACACTCTCTCGAAGAATATATCACAAAGCTAACACTTTGTGTGTGTTATAGCCATTCTTCCTAAGAGGTTTCAGACTTCACTATTCACGTGGATATCATTAGAGACGTCCTCCTTTGTTTGTTATGGTTTACAATAACCCAAAGAGATGAAGATAATGAAGAACGAAGGAGGTTGTAAGGTACACATCTTAAGTTCATATTTTGTTAAAGTTACATCTAATGGCACTTAAAAGTTCTTAGCTTTTTGGGTTTTGTTTTATATTTCCACCGTTGTTTTCTATTTTTGATGCATGTTATGCAAGATCAAAACCCAACATCACAATCATGATAGAAGACCCCTCCCCAGGGTCGTGATTGTGACTAGAGTGTTAGGGTCATAACAGAAGAGTTCAAGATCATGACAAAAGATCTTTATGTTGTATCGTGACTAGAGTGTCAGGGCCATGACAGAAGAGTTCAAGATTATGACAGAAGATCTTTATGTTGTGTCACAATTGTGACACCCCTGTCATGATCATGACAGACACTCACTAGACACGAGGTCTTTTTATCTTTTTTTATGTTTAAAAGGTATTTTTGGACAATGTGATTTGGGACCTAAATTTAATTAAGTCATACATTAAATATTTAATAATATAAAGAGAACCAAAAAACACCAAGCCTTTATCTTACCAAGTTGAGAAATAAGTGGCTGACATATTTGTGCATTATTCAATATTCTAATAACCGCAAAGGGACGGAGAAGCTGTAGCTAGTACCACCAAGTACGGGACAATTCTACAAAGATTATGACTACTAGTACTTACCATACCGCTATTATCTGGCCTAAGGATTGATTTTAGATTTTTAATAAAAAATAGAAAATAAAATAATTAAAGAAATAGGAAATAATAATGAACACAGAGATAATGGAATTCAATTAGAAACTTATTGTTATCAGGAATTAGTATCTAGGCTCAAATCCCCCTAAAATCTTAACAAATTAATCTTTTATCTTGATATTGTTTGTTGATTAATTGGAATGTGGAAACTCCTATGGTATGCTAGTAGTTGACCTAAAGTCTACTAACAACTAATCCTAAGGTCTGTAACCGAATTACTCAGGCTAATTCTTATAGGATTACGTTATTGATTTATGAGTCCCTCTATTAGGTTTGACCCTAATACAGAGGATTTATGTCATCTGATCTCTAGGGTTGCATTCAACTCCTTTTAATTATGGTAAATGTACTCACACTAGGGTTTCTCAATCTCTACATATGAAATTAGATTATTAATAAAATACGTAATCAAATCATAATAATCAATCAAACTAATTGCATTAATAAAGGAATCAAATCATATCAAAGTATTGCATAAGGTACATCTAACCTAAATACTAACTGGACGTTTAGTTACACATGATCGAATACAAAATCAAACATATATTGAAAGAAAAATAAATAGAAAACAACGATTTATAATTCTAAATCTCTCTCATTGTCTACTCGAATATTCTTGCGATGTAGAGGTTTGATCATGTATCGATGGATCTTTTGATGATTTCTTCGTGTTTTCCACTTTTGTGGACCAATATTGCCCCTTTTGGATGTTCTCTATGTCTAGAAATCACCTCCCAAAGTCTTCTTCTTCATTCGCCACTGAAAATGTCTTTTTATATTAAAAACTAGGATTTTGGGGACTTCCACGGTCTAGTACATAGTCATGTATTAAACTGTGTATGTCTAAAAACTACCTAAAATTGTAAAAGTGCACGGCTATGCACTCCTTCCAGATTGCTAATTTTTGGTTTTACGTCACGTTTTCACTTGAATTCTTTTCCTTTAAGGCCATGAAGGCAATTTTCACATGTAAAGACATTTGGTGCAAATTAAGTACCAAATATACGATAAAAGTATAAAATATCAAACACAATACATCAAATATAGGTGGCAAAATATAGTCAAATATCGATCTATCAAATATCTCCACATTTAAGTTTTTGTTTATCCTGAAACGAGCCATAATCAAAATTATAAATTTTACAACCCCAATCCTTCATCAATCTCAACCTGTCCATTCATACTATACATCATCATATCCTATTGAATCAAATTAACATACAATTAGAGTCAAGTTGCCCTAAAATTAACTTCCTAAGTAATATTAATAGTAATTACATCAATAATCACATTTAAATCAAAAGAATATCTCTTTATAGCCTCACTAAGATTTCACTCAATGCGCTTAAGTGTTTAGGTTGAAAAACATCAAAACTCTCAATCAATGTATAATAGAATTCTTAACATAAGCTCGAAATAAAATCTCATCTCCACCACTTATGTACAAACTAGAAAAAAAAATTAAAAGGTCTTTATAAGATTGTAACGGGGTTTAGATATGGTATGAATAGGATAATAAAAAGGGTTAAATAAAGGAAATTTACTCAAAGAAACATTACAAGACTTGAAAACACATAAGTCTTTTCAATGCAACTCTATTGGTACCATAAATTTATTCTTTTATTCTTCTTTTTTGTTCTTTTTTTATTTGTCTTACTTTTTTTCTTTTTTCAGAATAAACATTCAGTACTGCAATTCAATAAATATTAGACCTTCCACAAATTTCAAGTCTCAATAAGGACATAATGTAAATAACCTTCAAGTTTCAAAAAAATAAAAAGGTCTTCAAAGAAAAATAGTATAAAGGACATAATTTGGGTTTAATCAATGAAAAAGGCTAAGGCTCAACTTGGTTATTCCTAAACGAAAATTTTTGGGTTTGGTAATTTTTAAAGAAATAGGCTAGAGCAAGTTGGTAAATCTAAGTGCTTTTATCATGTTAATGCTTATAATTTCCACAAATATGGTCTTAACATGCATAATAAAGCAAGTTCTAGAATTATCATACTATACATGAAATCACACTCATAAACATTTTGGAAAATGTTCTCTTTGGATCAAAAACTTACAAAACAATGGGTATATATGTGTGTTAATAATATTTAATTTCATTCAACTTGAATATTTCAATGATTTACAAAAAATATGACTTAGGAAACTTTTTTTTTCCAACCATTATCCTTTTGCACACCAATTTAAATCAATATTCAATAATAACATATAGTACTCATGGACAGATCTCAACCAATTCAAGATATCAGTTCATAAAATATTATAATCAGGATTATAATAAGCTCAAAGAAAATCGTTAAAAAATCATTAAACCCATCGCTACACTTAAAGTCGTACATTTTCCTCAATGTATGCAATATAAACGTGTATGACGATGTGAGAGAGTTAAGTAGGTATTTTCTTAACTATAGCAATTTCTCTTATTATAAGCCATCCAATATGAAACTAAAATCCTTGCAAAATATAAAAGAAAATGATAAAAAAGAAACATAATAAATAACATAAAACAAAATAAAATCCTACATTAAGACAAAAGCAAACAAATTGAAATAAAATTAAAACTAACTCATGGGTTGCCTCCAATATAGTGATACTTAAACATCGATAGCTCTACCTAACCTGCATGTTTAGTGTCATCTTGGATCAATAATCAGTGGCTTGCTTTCACCCATTTCTCCACGAAGCAGTTTTAAAGCTTGTAAATAAGCTACCTATTTTTTTAATAAAAAGGAAAATTTCATTAATATAGAATAGAAGTACAAGTAAAATAGAACATAAGGGGTACCGTTCAACATATGAGATCCTAAAGATTTTGTCTACTTAAGATAAAAGTTTTAAAGCATTGAAAATGAAGTAAGAAATAGAGTTTGGAACTTCAAGTTACACCTTCCAACATTACAAGTTCTCAAATTCTGGCCAACGTTTTTGAAATCAGGATTTAGGTTGCATTTTGCTTAGAATTGAACCTTCGAACATTTTCTTTCTATATGGTTTTCAAGGTCATGTAAATAGCTACTATATGTATCAACTTGGGAAGAGATCTTTGAGATGATAGTCATTGGATAGCTTTAGAAAGTGTGTGAGCTTGAGAATTCCATGTGCATTGTAGCTTGATTGATTCCCAGATTTGGTTGGTTATTTCACAAACAAAGAATAGATGATCCCTAGTTTCCTCAGCTATTGAACAAAAAGGACAAGACATGTTAATATTTAAAATTTTGAGACGATCTTCTATGCTGAGATGATTCTGGATGGTAAGCCATAAGAGAAATGAAGTTTTAGACAGGAGTCGCTTATGACATATAATACGACACCACTCTGTCGTTGGTTTCTTAATCCGTAAGATGTCTCTCGTTATTCCATTTGAAAGATGATGACTAGGTCAGTTATACTAGAAGAAAGTATCTTGAGTAAGCGGATTGGGAGGATAATGGGGTTACAAGTGGCGAAGAGCTACAAGGAAGTTCCAGTTGCTTTTTATAATGATGGAGTCTAATCTAACATAGAGTGGGAGGTCGATAGAACTCCTTTACAAGAATAAACCACCTATTGCAAGGTAATAACAAGGACATAATTTATTATATTAATAAAACCAATAGACTCCATTAATGCCCCTTTTAATGATAAATTGTTAAAAACGTAGGGAATAATAGAACTCCCTCTATCATCGGCTAGCTCGAACAGTTTGTCTTTAAGGAAGTGGGAACAATCCGTACATAAGTTCACTACCCACACCTCATCAGTAGTTACCTTACTTTATTCCTTCGTCAGTTAATCCTCAATCACCTCTATCCACTCTTCTTCTTCTTCCTACATAGAGGTTTCTGGCTCATCTTCTTCAACTACTTTATGCCGCTCCTCTACTTTCTCTTCCTGGATGGAGACTTCTTCTTCGTCTGGAAGATCTTCTTGTAATGTCACTCTAATCATGAAGCCAATCCTTGCCTTTCACTACAAGAAAATCATGAATTAGCCACGGACATTTCCCGATGGACGAAAAACTGTAGCTATTTACCGACGGAAAACAACAAACTGTCGATAAATGTATTTTACTGTTCATATATAGTGGCAGAAATATATTACCGTCTGCAATACTGGAGGGAATGAATTTCGTGCAAAATCTCCGACGACATATAGTGACGACACGACCTTTGGCGTCGGCAAAAATTACAGAAATGCTTCCCGCATTTTAATTGCTTCGGATATATACTGACGGACACTCTTCCGTCGGTATGTTTGGATTGGTGAACCCTATTCACCGACAGAATGCTGTCCATCAGTAAAGTTGATTATATGTTTACCGACAGGTTAGCCACAACCGTCGACAATAATTGCGGGAATGAATTCCATAATTGAGTAGCTTCGGACAGTTACCGACGGAACAAATACCGTCGTTAAAAGTGGTTCAGCTCCTGTTATATACCGACTTAATTTGTTCCGTCAGTATACATTTAATTAACTTTACCGACAGAATTTTTTTCCGTCGCAAAATATAGCTGTAAAAATAGGTGGTGAAATAATTAGAAAATTTAAATACCAAAGGAATATAAAGTCCGTCGGTAAATATCGGGTGTTTAATAAATAAAACGTCGTCGTTTGGTTTAAGACGACGCAGTGAAATTTAGTCACCGACGGAACACCGACGAAATGTTAGTTCTGTCGGTGATTCATCATCTTTAACCCGAACAAACCCCCCCATTTCTTATTCTTCTCTCCTCGCCTGTGTCGTCTGAATCTGACCCCCTTTCTTGCATTTTTCGACCGTTTTTCTGGCTCATTGTGCACCGTTTAAGGTAATCTCTCTAATGGGTGTATTATTTCTCCAAAAAAACGCATGTTTTTAGTGTTAACCATGAGTATTTGGTAATGAAATTTTGCTTGATTATTGTTGTTGTTTGTGGTTTTTTTGTGTAATTGTTGGTTTATTTGTAGTTTATATGTGTTATTGTTGGTAAATAATAGAAAAATGCAATTGATTTGTGGTTAGATTGAGATTATACATATTGCCTATGAGGTGTTCGATAAAATGCCTTTTATG
>JANQAP020738818.1:0-28989 GCA_026874005.2 Erythroxylum coriaceum | reverse complement strand
CCTCAGGTTCCCTAGTAGCTTCAACTCCCACACTGCCGCTGGAAGCGAGACGTCCGTAATTGATCCGATCAAGGAGCGGTACTCAAGGGGCTAGAGGATCATCAATAGGACAAATTTCCTATTTCTCCTCCTTTGGTATGACTCGAACTCAAGACCTCCTGTAAAGGAGAGCCTTAAGTGAGAAGCTGAAGCCATTAGGCCAATCCTCGTTGTCTTTGTATTAGTACTTTTAATATTATACGAGGATGCCCAAAGTACCGTCCAAGCTTAAGACTAGAGAAGTTTGAAGGTGAAATCCAAATACTTTTCAATGTTAGTTTCCAGTCCGGAAGTTAACGCGTTAGTTTATCAGTAATATAACACAGAACTTTGTAACACGTCGGGACATTCGATGCGACTTTATTTTATTAACCGTATGTGCATGAAACTGATCAGTATGTAAAGTATGTACTTGTACATATTGAAACGTATATTTTCGAATACAGTCGTCATTCTAAAGGTATTTATAATTATCATAATTTTTTCTCTTTACCAAGTCCAACGAGTAATTAACTTTTTAAAATCTTATCAGTTTAGTTTAAAAGGAAAATTTTATTATTCATGATACGTAAGTATTTACTTAAAAAAATACATATTATAAATAATAAAAATTTTGTTTATTAAATTAACAAATTATTAACGAAACTAAAATTTTAAACTGAATTATTAAGGTTCTAAAAATTTGGTCTAGATTGAAAATTTTAAAAAGTTGGACGGTTGATTAAAAGAAAATCATAAGAGTTGGGAGATTGCTTATCCCTGAGACATATCTATAAATTCAAGCTTGTTCTCGTACTTGGAACATGCGTGACTTCTTGATCTTGAATTTTAATAGTATTTAACGTTTACGTACCTCGTGAATTCACAAAGGTCCGCTGTTATCGATTAAAATATATGATAGTCGTAAAATGACAAGTCATACAATCTTCAG
The DNA here is from genome assembly GCA_026874005.2 of Erythroxylum coriaceum. Classification (NCBI taxonomy): domain Eukaryota; kingdom Viridiplantae; phylum Streptophyta; class Magnoliopsida; order Malpighiales; family Erythroxylaceae; genus Erythroxylum; species Erythroxylum coriaceum. The sequence continues at coordinate 28,019 of JANQAP020738818.1, read as the reverse complement.
AATGGAATCTCTCAGTGGGTGGCAAGGCATAAGGCTTAAATATGTGTCGAGAAGTTGAAGTGTGTCAACCAAGAACTCAAATGCTTAATGCTAGGAGAGGAACTGATACAAGTAAGGTGGTGATGTTGACCAAGTTGAAATTAACCTGTATCTAGAATGTAATCTACCACCAACGTGGTTATAGGAATTTTATTGAGGAAGAAAAACAGAGTTCTGAGGCAGTATATCAAAACATTAGAGAACTATAATCCACTGTTTTATTAAATAGCAAGGATATAGTAAATTAGGGATAGGGACAAGAATACAAACTTTTTTTAATAATTTATTACTCGTAGGAAAGAATTGTAAAAGAATTTGCTATTTAATTAGACAAGATGGAGTGATAATTACCAAGCAAGATAATCTCCAGGACGAGGCCTTTAGATTCTTCGAAAGGTCTCTTCGTACAGTTGCTAGTTCTAGGTCTTCTACGCAATAACTTTGGTTCATTTGTTGTAACCAATTTCAAGTGGAAGAATTGGAGTTCCTAAATAGTCCGTTCACCGTTCAAAATGTGGAAAAGGTAGTCTTTGAATTTGGTGCACCAAAAGGCCCCGGACTACAAGATTTTAATGGACTCTTTTACTAGAAAGTTGGCCAAGGATAAAAGAAATAATTACAGGGGCTATTTTGATACGAGTAAAATGCTCAAAGAAATCAACAAGACATTCATAGTTCATTTCCTAAAATAACCAATCATGAATCCCTGAGTGGTTATATACTCATTTCATGTTGTAATTTTCTTTACAAGATCATCTCCAAGCTCCTAACCACGAGAATGAGGAAGGTGGTTCTTAAATTAGTAATTAGTGACACACAAAGAGCATTCTTAGAAGGTATATGTTAAACCCCTAAGTCGTAATAGCAGTATCGTGCGGGGATCAGCAAGCCTTAACCAATGTTCGATACGCCGAACAACTGAACAACTCAAATACTTGCGAGGAGGCAAGGTGAGAAAGGGGCAATGTCAAGTGTTGGCATGTATTGGTGCACATTGGCGGAAATCTTCGATGAGATGCAAGATTCAAATGTGAGACCAAAAGAAGGCTTGAATGGACATTGAGTGGAAGGTTAGCTGGATCACACGCATGACAAGAATATGCGAGAGTTCCAAGGTGACTTAGCAAGTAGATCAAGCATGGTGCGAGTTTAGGGAGAGTTTCAGACCTTGAACGAGCTGACTTGACTAAGGCTAAGTTTTTGATGAACTAAGGACTTAGTGTGTGCTCAAATGAATGGACCATGGCTAATGGAGTTAGCATGGGTAAGCATTGGATCGGACCATTATGCTATTGGCTTGGATGACTCATCATCAACAAATAGAGATGAGGAGATCTTGGATGATGTGGTGGATAAGATCACAATGAATAAACATCAGCTCTAAGAGATAAAGGTCATATGGAAGGATCATTTGAAGGTATAGTAGATCTTCGTGGATATAGATAGATCATTCCTAGTAGATGTAATCTTTTATCTTATTATTGTGATGTAGCTTAATCCTATTAGATAGAGTCCTAATTGGATGAGAATGTCATCTATTGGTTAGTATGATGTAATCTGATAAGTATAAGATATGATAAGATTGTGAACTCAGTTAGTAGAGTTCTATTAGGATTCTAAGTTAGTCATCTAGAGGTGCCTATAAATAGCTCATTTGAGCCTTTCTCTTGATATGATGAGTGTGAGAGACATTTAGGGATTGAGAGAGCATTCCTTTGTATAATTTGAGGGAAGTAATAAAGATTGACGTCTGCCTATCTCTTTCTCGTGTTCTTATCGTTGCCATGATTATTTAGTGCTTTCGTAGTTTTCTTGCAAGGGTAAGAGTGAAACATTGCGAGAGTCGTAAGGCATTTGAGAATGAGTAGGTTGGTCGATGATCATAGGATAAGGCTGAATCTTGCTTTAATGATCCTAAGTGAGATTGATGTGCAAAGGAGTTGGCGCATCTTGTGGGACAAGTTCAGGCTTGAGAAAAAACTTTTATAACAGTAGACATGTTGGAGATAATCTAATGATTGTGCAAGAATTTCTTAAGGGTTACACAAGGAAGAGATCCCTAAAAATTTGTTCTTTGAAAGTGTATTTTCATAAAGCCTATAACACTATTAACTAGGAGTTTATCCTGTAATTGTTGGATGTATATGGATTCCAGGAAAAAAAAAAGAAAGTCTGAAGTTGTGTATCAAAACTACTTTATTCAATTTTTTAATAAATGGTGAGTAATCTAACTTATTTAATAGAGATCGAAGTTTAAGATAGGGTACAGTTTATCCCTATATATTTTTATTGAATTAATGGAGGCTATGAATAGACTAATTAAGCATAAATTAAAGGTTGATCTAGGATTCAAGTATCACAGTAGATGTGAGAAACTTGGTTTGTTTATTTTAGAGTTTGCAGATGATCTACTCTTATTCTTTCAGAAAAAGAGAGGGAAATTATCATTGTTATCAATTCCTTGAACACCTTTAGAGATATTTCTAACCTAAGCATCAACTATAATAAAATCCATCTTATTGTTTCTAGTGCTTCACACTTTGATAAAAGATTTTTAGCAACTTTAAGGTTACAAGTTAAGAAACCTCCATTCACATATCTTAGGCTCCCACTATCTAAGAAGAAACTACAATTTAAGGAATGCTTACGTCTTATTGAGAAACTCCAAAAGAGTCTAGGAAGTTGGTATAATTTGTTCTTTGCTCTCTACATGTTTATTAAGCCTCACACACATTTCTTACTAAAAGACTAATCAAATTACTGAAGAAATTAATGAGGATTTTCTTGTGGAGTGGTAGGAAAAATATAAGAAGATTCCCAAGGTAAAGAGAGTAATGTTTGTAATCATAAGTATTAAGGAAGGTTGGGAATCATACCTATAAGCTTGTGTAATCAAGTGTTAATGGGAAAGATATTACGGAGGCTACTAGTAATATTAAAAGGGGTCTTTCTCAACTTTTAAGAATGAAAGCTAACCTTGCAAATAATATCAAATGCCTGATAAGTAACAACAACTTACTTGTTCTTTAATTATTGGAGTTATTTAGGCCCTGTTTACTAACCACAACTACTCCAATACACAAGGAATTTATTCCCTTTGAATGCCAGAGTTAAGGTGCAGATCAATCCTAACTAATAGCCTAATATCTATGCTAATTTGGAGTACATTTTACTTAACTATTGTCCCAATTTGGAAAGGGAGGATAAGTACCTTTGGCTGGGGAGTTCTTATTTTAATTTCACTAATAGATCATGTAAGGAACTACTTAAGCCAATGGGAGAAATAAAGGAATGGCACAAGTTGATATGGAATACAAAAGTAGGCTCTAGAATATTGTATTCGATGGATCAGAGAATAACTAATACAAAATGAAATTGCTAAAAGTTGTCAGCCTATAGTTGCTAACTCTTGGAAAATTTGAAGGGATCTTTAAGTTATTGATGTTAGTTTCTATATGTTAATTCTCCTTATTAAGAAGTATGTATATAATAAGGAATGTAATGCACTAGTGATGATGTTATTATATGTCAACTTAACCATTTTACTAGCTAGTTATATTTGCTTAAGTTTCCTTATACTTTCACATTGTATTATTTCCTCATTCATGAATTAACTTTTACCTTTTCAAAAGAAAAATTTGTCGAACCTTTCCCTATGTCCCTAGCATGCATACTCAATCTTAACTCACTAGCTTATTAGATATGAGATCATAACTACATTTTTTAGGTTTGGAAATTAGAATAACATCTTATTCTTGAGAAATATATTATTATATTTTTTAAAGTTAAAATCATTGTAATTTGATAACATATTTAATTCATAAATTTAATAAGACATGAATCATAACTTTTATTTTATTATAAAATATTATTTTTATTTTACAATTTCTTTTAAAATTTTAAATTATTTGAAAATCATTATTATCGCATAAGTTTCTCACCTCAAATAATAATCACATGAATAAATTAAAAAAACTCTACAATTAGTAGAAAAAGATAAACTAGGAGCACTAACTCATATAGAGTAAACATATACTTATAATATAGTTCTAATCTTTTAATAATTTAATTAGATTAAAATTAAAATTAAAACTTTTCTCCCATGTAAAGCAGCAAGAATCAGTCGCAGGGTGCACTAATTTGGGCACAACCTAGGAATAATTAATTATGTTAAATATCAATTAGTTTCAAATCATATCTAATATCTAATATAGGTCTTTATTTAAAAATATTTTACAGTTGAAATCAAAGTTTTTCAAACTTTACAATCAAATTCAGCTTGACTAAATTAGCTCTTTTCTCTTCAATCGTTCTTTATGTGTGATTATTAGATTCCTAACTATATTAGTATTGGATATAAATTCTAATCCTAAAATGTATTTAGGATTAGCAAAATTAAAATCTTTTAGTTTATATTTAATTCTCTAATTAAGTAACTTATATACATAAATCCAAATCGACATCTAGGAATATATCATGACCACATAAATATTAAAAACGCGAATTAATTTTATCCAAACTTTTTGTGAATGAATTTTTATATAATTCAATCTTTTCATTACATATTATTTTGATTAGATATAAAAATATGAAATTAATATCCACTCTATCTAATTCTAATCATTTTAGTTCTCCAACAATAGTAATGGGTTCTTTTAATGATTTATGATTTTCAAAGTATCATTTTACCTTGGCCATGGATTTCTGATAAATGATTATTTGACTATATTTATATACTCATATTTAATGTGTTTTGCTTGTTATTTAATAGTTTTATAGTATTTTTGGTACTCATTTCACTTTAAGTGTAGGTGATAATTACCTTCATGAACTAAAAGGAGAAGAATTTGAAGTAATTTAGAGATGCATGATCGTGTATAGTGTCCTTGTGTGTCTCTGTAAACATGTAGAGGTTTGAAACTATAGCTTTTGGCAATATATGTTGCCTATGTAAGTCTCTATGCCTATGTAAAATCATGAATTTAGGTGTTTTTGGAGACACACAGTTACATACATAATCGTGTATATCCCAAAAACCTTAGTTTTTACTATAAAAGGACATTATCGGAGGTAGAACAAAAGGGATGCGAGTTTTAGAGCATTTTTTAGTCTTAAGAAACAAAGGGAAGAGGTAGTTCTGAATAGAGGACAAGGAAAACACAAAGATTATGTCACAAGATCTGATAGAGAGATTCATTAAATCCAAATTGTAAGAAGATTCATTAGAGACAAAAGGAGATTTAGAATATGATTTCTTTATTTTCTAGTTGTTCTTTTGAGTATTTTTTATGGATTTTGTTTTCTATAGATAAGAACTAAAGTTTTTAGTGCCTAAGTGTGGTGAACCTTAAATTGTGATGACAATATGATTTCATCTTTTTTTAATGCAGTTTTATTGATTGATTTATTGTGATTCAATTATACGTAATATTCTTAAACTAATATATCTAGAATATTAGTCCATGATTTAATTTCATATAACTGAGATTGAGATTAAGATTAAGATTAAGAAATCCTTTTGTGTGAATAAATCTATGATAATCGGAAGGAGTGGCATGCAAACCTAAAGATAGGTGGGCATAAATCCTTTAGATTAAACATAATAGTGAAATTCAAAAGTCGGTAATGCAATATTAAGGGTTTTAAATAGAAAGATAATTCAGTTAATCGATTGAGGATTAGTTATTAATATTCTTGAGAAAGATATTAACATAAGATAGGAATTTTCATGATCTAATAATCAATAATCTAATTGTATGATAAAGGGTTAGCATTTAAGGATTTTTAGGGGGATTCATCACCTAGGTGTTATTTACTTAATATTAAATTTTTGTACTATTTTTCTTTTTTTGAGTTCAGTATTGTGTTAATCTTAGTTTTTTTTCAATTTAATTTTTAAGTAAATCTAAAATCTGATTCGTTGGTTAGATAATAGGAAAAAGTTTAATACTAGTACTTACAATCTTTGTGGGACAGACCCATACTTGCTAATGTGAGCTACAGTTTCACTGTACATTTGTGATTAAATTGATAAATATTTATAAGCATAGAAATCATCAATCAAGTTTTGGGCACCTTTGCTAGGAATTGTAATATTAGGAAAGCTTAGCTTTTATTAATCTAACGATTATTTATTTGTATCTATTTTTATTTTTACTTTCTTTATTATTGATATATTTATCTTTTGAACTTCTCTATTTTGACTTTGTGTTTCTGGTGTATTGTTGGGATTTAAGATTCATCATTATAGGTAAAAGCCACAATGGAAGGATGGAGAGGACAGTATTCTTATGGGAGTTATAATATGCCATCGTATATGGCAACATCACAAACTTAGAACAACAAATATGGTGACATGTATTCGAAAGTTCAATCGATATCTATACTATGTTATGACATTTTTGGGGTAACCATTTGATGGGGATCAAGATACTGACCGAATGGCTCCAAATGATGTTAGCAAACTTTCTCGAGACCTATTACACAGAGTTAGAGTTCCAATAAATAGAGCAACAACAAAACAAATGAAAGAAGTTTTGTAAGGATTAATCATGGAGATGTAAGAAAAGGAGACTGTTATTGAAGGTGCTAAAGCATTATCAAGATTAATTACTGATTTATGTACAAGATTTTGGACAAGACTTAGTATATGGTGAACCAAGCTTGGAATCCAATATATAAGACTGATCATCACATATTGGTTTGAAGGAATCCAATCTGCATAATTAAAATACAATTAACAAATGGGCTGGTTATGTTTTTTAATTAAGCCCAAATTTACATTTTTTGTGTGAATAAGGCCTTATTAAGACTTGTTCCTTAATAATTTTGTTCTTATCTTGATAAATCAGATTGTTTCCTTAATTTAGGAGATATCCATATTCAAGACTGATTTGTATCCCTAAATTATGGATTTCCTATCTTATTTAGGTCTTTCCTATATAGGTATAAGCTAGGAATAGGTAAGGAAACACTTTCCTTATAGGATTAGGATATTATGATTCTTATTTAAAGGGCCATCTCATATATTACTAGATCATCATCACTATAAAAAAAAATTAAGTTATTTTCTAGCAAGATTTGCTTGTTCTTTTGTGTTCTTGGTGGAATACAAATTTGACTTATCAAGGGAGTGATCAACCTTTGTGGCGTCTTAAGATTGGGTTTTTAAGTATTTAACTTACTTAAGGTTCTAATATGATTGTTCAACTTATTTTCTATGATTCTGGGTGCTATAACAAATGGATCAAGAGTTCCTAGGGCAGGTTGCCTAGTGGGTTCGTATCATTTGGTATCAAAGCCTTAGGTTTATACAAATTAGGTTTATATCTTTTCATTATCATTGTTTGGTGTTTGTGTCCTTTGTTGGAGTCCTTGTGATTTACAATTTCAATTCATTCTTTTACCTAAGTTCAATTTTAGATTCATTGCAATTCTTTTGTTGCTATCTTTTAAAGCTCAGATCATTCTTTTCATTTTAAATTAGTTTCGTTCTCATTAAAAAAACAAAATAAAAAAATAAGAAAAGAAAAGAGACGTTGTGAACTGATTTGTGTATCTTGCATCTGATTGAGTTATCTATTAGGATTACAATCTAATTCATTTTTGTAATCAAAGAATCATATTCTAAGATAATTATTCATAAGATGTTTTCTTTCCTTTTCTGAGTTTGGTTAAGTGATTCCAGATCATTTGTCTAATTCTTGAATAATTTCGTGCTCCTCCCTTTGTTAGAAACTTCATGAGTGATAGAGCAATTACAAGTTATTCACTTCTCTTTTTGTATTCTAATATGTTCTTTTGCATGTCTTTTACTTCCTCTTGAAGTTATCTTGTTTCCTTGACTCCTTAATTATTATTTTTTTGTGTTTACCATTTGTCTCAACTAAGTTTTTAAAGTTCTGATTTTTAAGATTTGGCATTATCTAACAGATTACTCCTCTTGAATTTTAGTTTTGATTCTCTTAAGAACATAAAAAGGGGGCTGGCTTGAGTGAAAAAAGAGAAGAGTGGTGAGATTAGCATTATGAAAAGCCAAAAATAGAGTGAAACACGAGTGGAACTTACATTATTTCGGGTGTAAACACCTGAGTGAGGGTGTGAGGATCCTATTTTGTTTTGCTACTAACTTTTTCTTGCAGGATATAAACATGAGTAGTGAAGGAGAACAATTCTTGCAGGATATAAACATAAGTAGTGAAGGAGAACAATATGAAATTGACATGAAATTGATCATGAAGCCTGCCAACGAACAATTTAAGAAGTTGAACATCAGGTTGAATGATTTCCAATCTTCATCAACTTCTAAATCCACTAGAAGGCATTTGTTTAAGGAGGAAAAGGAAGACGAATCAGAGTATGAAGATTCCAACTCTAGAAGAGGCAAGAAGGACGTTTCCAAAAGGGATAACAATTTCAGTAGCATAAAGATGTTGACTCCAACCTTTCAAGGAAAGAATGATCCTGAGCTCTATTTGGAGTGGGAAAGAAAGGTTAAGCACGTATTTGACTGCCATAACTACTCTGAGGAGAAGTAAGTGTAACTTATAGCTGTTGAATTCATAGATTATGAAAGTATTTGGTCGGACCAATTAGTGATAAATAGAAGGAGGAGTTGTGAGAAACCAATTTAGTCATAGGAAGAAATGACGATAGTAATGCGTAAGAGATTTATACCTAGCCATTACTATAAAGATTTGCATAGAAAGTTGCAAGGGCTGGTTAAATGGTCTAAGAGTGTAGAAGACTACTACAAAGAGTGCCCATGATTGGTGCAAACATAGAGGATGATCGAGAGGTAACAATGCCTAGATTCATAGGTGGTTTAAACAAAGAGATTGTTGATGTGGTAGACTTACAACACAATGCGGAGATGGAGGAATTGCTACATGAGGCCATTCAGGTTGAGAAACAATCAAAATAAAAAAAATCAGGTTTGACTTCTAATTCTTCTTGGAAGTCAACTTGGAAAGACAAAGATACGAAATCAAAAGGAGAAGCAAAGCTAAAGGATTCGGTTGCTGCTTCTAAAGGTAAAACCAAAACTAAATCTTCTCCTAAATCTTATGATATTAAGTGCTTTAGGTGTCAAGGGCTTGGACATATTGCTTCTCAATGTCCAAACATAAGGGCTATGATTGTGTTGGAGAATGGTGATGTAGAGAGTGTTGGTTCAAGTGATGATGAAATGCCACCATTGAAGGACTATTCTGATGTTGATGTTGAAGAACCCATGCATGGAGATATGTTGGTCATAAGGCATGCACTAAATATTCAGTCCAAGGATGAAAATGAAGGGAAGCAATGTGAGCATATTTTCCATACTCAATGCCGCATTAAAAAAAAGTTTGCAGCATGATTATTAATAATGACAGTTGTATTAACGTTACTAGTACTTTGTTAGTAGATAAGCTTAAATTGGATACCTTTAAGCATCCTACACCATATAAGTTGCAATTGCTGAGTGAATGAGGAGAAATTAAGGTGTTCAAGCAAGTTTAAATTTCTTTTTCTATTTTCAAATATAGAGATAAAGTTCTTTGTGATGTAGCACCAGTGCATGCTAAACATATTTTATTAGGCCGTCCATGGCAATTTAATGGGAAGGTTAGACATGATGGGTACATGAATTGTTACTCTTTTGTACTTAATAATGAAACCATTGTAATAAACCCCCTTAAACCTTTGCAAGCTCATGAGGATCAGATTAGGATAGTAAGTGAGTTTAAAATGAGAGGAAATTAGATTAGTGAGCAAGTAGAAAAGAAAAAGAAAGAAAAATAGCAAATGAGAGAAAAGAAAGAGAGCGAGGCCGAGAGGAGCAATCAAGAGAGAGGTGTTCAAGAAAGAGAGAAAAGCAAGAAATTAAATGTAATTATTGGAAAAAGTGAGGTTAAGAGTACTATGTTCACAAGGTAGCCATTACTTGTACTTATGTACAAGGATGTTTATTTTTCTACTAGTAACCTTAACCCTACTTTGTTTAGTATAGATGTTTCTTTGTTATAGGAGTTTGAGGACCTTTTTCTCAAAGATATACTACGTGGATTACCCCCTTTAAGAAGCATTAAACATCAAATAGATTTCATACGTAGGGCTCTTATTCCTATCTGACCTGCCTATAGAGCCAATCCTAAGGAAACAAAAGAGAAATAACAAGTTGATTATTTGGTGCAAAACGGATCTATGCAAGAATGTCTTAGCTCATATTTGGTTCTCGTAATCTTAGTCCTAAAGAACGATGGAACATGATGCTTACGTGTAAATTGTTGAGCCATAAATAAAATAATAGTTAAGTATATACATCCTCCCTTAATTAGATGATATGCTTGATGAATTACATAGCTTATGCTTATTTTTAAGATTGATTTAAAGAATGGTTACTATCAAATTTGTACGAAAGAAGGAGATGAATGGAAAACAGAGTTTAAAATTAAATGTGGATTGTATGAGTGGTTAGTAATTCCATTTGGTTTAACTAATGCACTTAGTACTTTCATGAGGCTTATAAACTATGTCTTGCATGCTTTTGTTGGAAAATTTTTGGTAGTTTACTTTGATGATATTTTGGTCTATAGCGAGAATTTAAATGATCACGTGGAACACTTGCATGTATTTTTAATGAATCAAGAGTGAACCAATTGTGTGATAATCTTAAAAAGTGTACATTTTCATGGAATATGTTGCGTTTCTTGGATTTATTGTTAGTTCACAAGATGTTAGTGTTAATGAAGAGAAGGTAAAGGTGATAAGGGACTGGCTTACACCTAAGAATGCTAATGTGGTGAGAAGTTTTCATGGTCTTGCAAGTTTCTATCGAAGGTTTTTCAAAGACTTTAGTTCCATTGCTACACCTTTAAATGAGCTTGTTAAAAAGAATCTTGTTTTCAAATGGGATGATGTGCATGATCGAGCTTTTAATATGTTAAAAGATAAGCTAACTACTGTACCTTTGCTATGTTTACCCAATTTTGATAAAGCTTTTGAAGTTGAATGTGATGCATCTGGAATTGGAATAGGGCTATATTGATGTAAGACTCTAAACCAATTGCCTATTTGCGTCAAAGCTAAATAGGCCAGCATTGAATAATCCTACTTATGATTAAGAATTGTTTGCATTAGTAAGAAATCTTTAAACATGGCAACACTACTTGTGGCCAAGGGAATTCATCATTTATTTTGATCATGAGAGTTTAAAATTCTTGAAATCCCAAGGTAAGCTCAATAAAAGGCATGCTAAGTGACTAGAGTTCATAGAAACATTTCCTTTTGTCATCAAGTACAAACATGGAAAGGAGAACGTTGTGGATGATGCATTGTTTAGAAGGTACGTAATCGACAGTTTATGTATGATATTTTTAATATTTTAACCTCGATAATACCGCAAGCGCACAAGTCGTTCACGTAATACCTAAGGTATTTATCCCATAAGGAGGAGTAACTTAATCTTAAAATCCAAGGCTTAACTTAAATTCGTAAATAATTAAAATAAACAACTAGGCAGAAAAATATTGAATCAAACAATCAATCTCAAGAATTAAATTTAGAAATTATAAACAAGATAGCAATTTGCACAATCCAATCAAGAATCAACCTAGGAACTACCAATTAAGAGAAAAGGGGTTTTAGTCTAACCTTAATAGAACCTAATTGATCATGAAATTATCGAATTATTAGGTCTAGACAATCCAAGGGTGGATTACTCTATCTCGAGTTATAATCTTTAACCCTAATTGATAAACCCTAATTAGATTATGGAATTGTAATCTCTCGATTTTCAATTGACCCAAAACCTAAAATAGTTCTGTAATTGTCCAATAACCTATCGGAAATCTATGCTCGATCTCTCATTACACAATTTTACCGGTTTGATTTAATTCTTAATCTATTAAACTACCTAACTCTCGTTAGCCTAATTTGATGATTTTCATTCGGTTTACACCCTCTCAGTTTATTACTGAATTATTAAGAACATAAATTGAATCACAATAACTTGATAAAAACACAAAAAACCAACTTTCATTAATATCAAAAATGAAATCCCAAAGGTGAGTATAGATAAAACTCAACATTCAACAATTCCTGTTCTCAACAATTATCTCAATTCTACACATCAATAAAATTGAAAATAAATTGGAAAATACGATTGGAACAGAATGGCAAAGGTAGCAATGACGAGAAACCTCTTGTTACGGGAAGTACTTTACGTGACTTCTTCTCCATGCCTCTCTTCCTTCGATCCTTTCTTAATCTCTCGATAAAGTTCTCTCTAAGGTTTGGGATTTGACTTATGTAAAAAGCTCCTTTTTCTATTCTTTATGTTCCTTTAAATACCTTAAAAGCCCTAGGGTTCATTTGGGGTCGAAATAGTCTGAAAAGTTCTTCGAAACTTGAAATTTTCACCTGTTTTTATGTCTGCCTAATGTAGGCCATGATCGTGACCATGACTAAAGTGTCGCGATCGTGGCCTGGGGTATGGTGGCTCATATCTCCCTATTGTGCCACGATTATAGGCCGTGATTTAGGCCCAAAAGTCTCTGAAACTTCTCCATTCTTAGCCGTTGGCTGTGAAACACTAACAAACACATCAAAGTATCTCAAAAGCATAACATTTAAGTTCAAAGACTCATACTAACCCATAAAAAACACTTAAACACATAAACTAAGATAATTAAAACCTAAATACATACTAAACACTCAAATTAAAACTTTAACACATAACAAATTAAACCTTAAAACATAACGCAAATCACAACTATCAACATCCCTACACTTAAATGTTTGCTTGTCCTTAAGAAAACAAAACAACAAACATACAACACACAATTCAGTAATGAGGCAATGACTTCAACTTCATGAAATAAATTTAATCTTAAACACAATCATACAAGCTATACCTAATCATTAACATGCAAAATCTTAGTCTAGGGGCTTTGAACTAAATATACAAATTAATTGAGACCAAAGTGTTAATTTAATTACCCTTTTCAATTGCACACACACATAAATAGTTCTTTGGTCCTTCAGACTCTGTAACTGTTCCTAAGTATATTTTTATGAAAAGTCAAGCTTATTACAAGTTCGATAGGTTTGTATTAAAAAGCACACACTTTTTTTTTTAAATTAAACAAGGACTTAGTCTTTTACTTGAAGACAAATATTAGTGATGAATGTTGATCCGGTCTCTTGACTAAGTCATTTTTATTAAACAGCTTAGTTGAAACGTCATTAGTGCTTTTTGATGCAGAGGCACACATTTATGATGCGTGTCGATCTGGTTACTCAGCTATATCACGTTTTCAATTGACTACTAGCTCTATTCATAGCCCAAAGGTCAGCGAAATAGTGATTTCTTTATCACCCTTATTTTATTTTATTTTATTGCTTACTTTGTTATTTTAGCTAATCATTTCCATGAAAAATACTAATTAAGCTACTTAAGTTGAAAGGCCTCAAATTATGAATGAATGTAACAATCTAGAGGGTGCTAAATTTACTCTAAATCCTAATAAGTTGTTTATTTATTTAAAGACCCCTAATTCACTAATTTTACGGGCTGATGATTATTCACAACCTATTAGAATATGTTCAACATTAAATAAATTTCACTCCATCTAAGCCATTGACACATCCAAACAATTCACACAATGCGACTTAATAACTATCATACAATATGTAAAATCACATAAAAAGTAAAACACATAACCCCTCCCCACACTTGAATAACACATTGTCCTCAATGTTAGAAGGGAGCAAACAACACATTAAAGAAAAGAAAAGACAGAAATTAAAGTAAACAAAAAATAAAATAGAAATAACATAAGAAAAAATAGAACTTAAGGCTAATTTGAAAAAGAAATAATTGAATGGGTTAGACACAAATCTCATGGGGATGGAGGTGGTGATGGAGTTGGAGGCGGCAATTGAATGCCCTAAGCCTCGAAATATTTGTGGATCTAATAAATATCCCGGCTTTGGCAGCGTTGTGTTCGGGCCATCTCATTCATCATTCTGGTGTTCTCTACAAGTGTCTTGTTAGTTTCGGAGATTGCATCCAGAACTTCCTTCCAGCCATGTTCTTCCTCTTCCTCAGAGTCTTCACTGGTAGAGTCCTCCTCTGCTTGCTACGACAGGGCTAAACTTGAGCTCGCCTAACTGGCCCTAATTCTGACATGTGTCTTCTGACTGATATCCTTAAGTTCCATGTTGTGGGACTTAAGGATTTCAGCTCGCCAAAAGTGGTGATGGTTTAGGAATTTAGGGAGATGAACAGTTAATCCACTCCAATCCATGCCAAAATATTTCACGATGGCAAACACTATGTACCCCATTCCTAGATTGTTGCTCCTCTTACGCAGAGTTGCAATAATAGCATTTAGCACATGTGTGGATGTGCACACTGGAATATTGTGATCCATACACCATAACATAAAAAGTTCCTTTATGGACACTTGTTGGTTTTTGTTTTGTCAAAAACTAGCTGACACATAAATTTGTGTAGCAACAAGTGTTCATGGGACCGTATTATATTATTATGAGCATTCTTACCATGAAATTGCTCAATTATAGTGAGTTCATTCCACTATTGAGAAGGATGAAAAACCTCATGCTGATCGATGATGGAGGATTCGGGGAATCCATACATATCGTACATGATCTCTATGTTTAATTCACAAGCTCTTCCTCTCAACCTAAACCACAATTCCTTGGGGTTCTTAGGGTCCTAAGTTAGTGAAGTGAAAAATTCCAATGTGAGCTCCTGATAGACAGGAAATTGGAATTGTATAAATTAGGCCCACTGGATTCTTTTAGCTAAATTTTCTACTTTCTCGTGTAACTCTAGCCTATCAAGTGTTTCAAAATCAAAGTACTTGGGAAATACTATTTGTCTAGCATTAAGAGCTTAGAAACAAATACCTTCCTCCTCCGTGTAGATTAGGAAAGGCGCGCCAAAGTCTGTTGCTTGATTTCTTCTTTCACATCCCTTAACTTGAATTCGTCTTAATTACTCCCGTTGGGCTGATTGTTTAATATGCGGCATAATTTTTAGGAATTGAGTAGAATTCGGAAGAAAATTTGAAGTTTGAAATTTTTTAAAGAGATGTGAGAGCTTCTGTAGGCTTGAAGTCTAGAGAGATAAATTGAAATGAAAGTAAATGTAAAAGTGAAGTTAGAACTAAATATATAGGTGGTTAAAAGGGTAAAATGGTAAAAATTTCTTTAAAAAGTGTATGGTCCCCTTATTTTGCATAGTCGCAGGCCACAATCGTGGCAGTTTTTCCCCACTTCTTGATTTTTCTTCTTTTTTTTCTTTTTCCAATCTTTTCACTTTTAATCCTTGATTCTTTTGTGGCCCCTTTCACCGGTCTTTGCTTACTCAGTTCATCCACTTTATTCTGAAATCTGATTCCATCTTGATTTATTTGAAAATAAAAAATAATCCTAACTACAGAATTTAGATGTTCTAACAAAAGTAAATAAGAAACTAAATTTTCATAGGTTGCCTCCCATGCAGCGCTTCTTTTAACGTCAGTAGCTCGACCCTTTTTTAAATTCACAGTGGTTGGAATGAATGGTGCTATAATAGCATCGTCATTAATCTCAAAGTTTGCGCTTTAGCTACCATGCTACGGTTTCCACCTTCCTTACAATTCTATTTTCCTTGCCTTCTTCTACTCGAGCGCTTCTTCCTGAATGCATTCCCAGGATCCTTGATATCCTCCCATTCTCTTCGAGGTTGAGGTTCCTTACTGTCCACTAGAGGTAAAGGAGATCTGTAGTCTTCCTTGACACTTGGAAGGTTATTTGCTCTTTTCTTATCCTTAGAGTTAATTCACACCCATCAACGTCAACGATTGAACGTGTAATGGACAAGAACGGTCATCTAAGAACTATTGGGGTTTCTATATCTTTGTCGATGTCCAATATGTAGAAGTCTGTGGAAAAGGTAAATTTATCAACTTTTACTTAAACATCCTTTATAATCCCCATCGGTTTGTGTACTGTTTTGTTGGCCCTCTTTACCAAAAACTTAGTGGGTATTAACTCTCTTAACCCCAGCTTCTAACTAAAGGTGTAGGGCATCATGTTTATACTTGCCCCTAAGTTTGCGAATGCCCTATCTATGATGATTCTATTGATACTACAGGGGATGAAAAAGTCCTCTGGGTTCTCTTTCTTCTGTGTGATGTTAGGGTTCTCTTCCGATATTCTCTCCTTCACCTTCTTCTTGACGAATTCCTTTAATGTGAGCTCCGTTTGTACTCGTTCCGTCACTTCCTTGACCTTGTTTGATTCAATCTCCTGTATTTTCCTTATTGCCCTCTTTGTATATAACTCCTATTGAGCTAAAATAGGGAATGGAAATACATGTCGAGTTGCCTTAATTGACTCGATCACTAGCTTATTTGAAAGGAATTCTTGTCCTTCTCCTTTATCTCCTTCTTCCTGCTCCTGTTCTAGTTCCTCATCCTGGGTTTAACTGATAACCATAATATGTTCCTTCGAGTTGGACTTTATGTTGCTTGGAAGAGTTCCAACATTCTGAGTAGATATTGCCTCTACTAATTGGCCTACTTGGACTTCCAGATTATGTATGGATAAGGCATAGTTCTTCATTGCTTGCTCGAATTTGTTCTCGAGCCTCCTATATGCCTCCTCGGTGCCTCCGATCTTATCCAAAATCTTTTCTAACTTTGATTTCATCGAGCTTACTTTATCTTACTAAAATCTCGATTGTCCCTGAGGCCTGAACTATCCACTAATGTTGTTCGACTAGGAGAAGTTAGGATGATTCTTCCACCCAAGGTTGTAAGTGTCAGAGTAGGGATTGTTACCCCTTCTCATCCATATTGTGCTCCCATATAGTTCACTAGCTCTGAATCACCTTCATTCATCAGATAACAGTCTACAGTATCATGGTCTAATTGTCCACAGAGTTCACACTTTAAATGTACGGCCTTCACCTGAGCTGAGGATGACACCTTCATGCCGTTGAGTTGTCGCATTGAGTTGTCGATTTTTGCTTGCATCTTAGTCATTTGATTGACTGTGACAATTCCCTTCTACTCTCTGAAAGTAGTAGGTTGCCTACCCCACTCGTTCGTCCATAAACAACTGTTACTTGCCATCTCCTCTACTTCATCAACAATCTTCTGCATTAAAGATCCTCCTGAAGCTGCATCAATTGTGCCTCTAGTTAGTGGGTTCACTCCATTATAGAAAGTTTACAATAGGAACTCCTTCGGTAGGTTATGATATGGACACTTCCGTTGCAAGTCTTTATATCTCTCCCACACTTCATAGATTGATTCCCCATCACCTTATTGAAAATTGGTGATTTCCTTAATAATCTTTATGGTCTTAGTCAACGAGAAATACTTTTCCAAGAAGGCATAAAGCAGCTAATCCCACGTCGTAATGTTGTCTGGGCTTAGTGAATGGTACCAAGCCTTCGCTTTGTCTCTAAGGGTAAGGGAAAATAGTCTGATTCAGACTTCATCTTCTAACATCTGATGATACTGGAAAATATCACAAATCTCGAGGAAATTAACTATGTATGCATTCAGGTCCTCGTTAGTCAATACATAGAATTGTAAATTTTGCTGAAGCATGTTAAGAAGTGCGGGTTTAATTTCAAACGAGGCTGCTTGAACAGGCGGCCTAACTACTCCTTAGTTCGCCGCATTGAACCATGACCTCATAAAATCCATCAGGGTCCTCTGTTGCCATCCTTGGTTCACTCCATGGTCCATGTTTTATTGAAACGCCTCGGCCATTGTTGATTTTTCAATCTCTTCTTCTTCTTCTTCTTGCCGAGTTTTCCTAAGGGTTCGTTCTAGTCAATTAATATCTAAATCTAACATCTCTGCTGCACGACTCGAACCTCTCGTGACTCTTGTGTTCATACAAGAGCATGATTTCTTAAATAACAGGAAAGACAAAAAAAATTTAAAAACTAATCTAAACTAACGCCTTAAACTATAGAACTAAATTATCACCCAAAAACTTGATCGACGGTTTATGTATGGTAAGTTTTAATATTTTTAACCTTGATAATACCGCAAGCACACGGGTCATTCACGTAGTACCTAAGGTATCGATACCACTCTAAAATCTAAGGCTTAACTCAATTACCTGGTCTAGACGATCCTAAGGTGGATTACTCTCTCTTGAGTTATAATCTTTAACCCTAATTGATAAACCTTAATTAGATTATAGAATTGTAATCTCTCGACTCCCAATTGACCCAAAACCTAAATTAGTTTTGAAATTGTCCAATAACCTACCAGAAATTTATGTTCAGTCTCTCGTTACACAATTTTATCGGTTCCATTCAATTCTTAATCTATCAAACTACCTAACTCTCATTAGCCCAATTTAATGATTTTTACTCGGTTTACCCTCTCATTTTATTACCAAATTATTAAGAACATAAATTGAATCATAATAACTTAATAAAAAAACAAACAATTAACTTTCATTAATATCAAAGGCGAAATCCCGAAGGTCAGTATAGACAAATCTTAACATTCAACAATTCCTTTTCTCAAGATTTATCTCAATTCTATACATCAATAAAATTGAAAATAAATTGGAAACTACGATTGGAATGGAATGGAGGAGGTAACAACGGCGAGAAACCTCTTATTCTGGAAAATATTTCACGTGGCTTCTTCTCCTTGTCTCTCTTCCTTTGATCCTTTCTTAATCTCTCGATAAAGTTTCTCTCTAAGGTTTGGGATTTAGCTGATGCAAAAGGCTCGTTCTATTCTTTATGTTCCTTTAAATAACTTAGAAGGTTTAGGGTCCATTCAGGGTCGAAATGGTCCGAAAGGTTCCTCGAAACTTGACATTTTCACCTATTTTTGTGTCTATCTGATGTAGGCCACGATCGTAGCCCTGTCTGCCATGATCATGACCAGCATCTAACTGTCTCTGTCACGATCGTGATCAAAGTGTCACGATCATAGTCGAAGTTTCAAGATCGTGGCCAAAGTGTCACGATCGTGGCCTAGGATATGGTAGCTCATATCTCTCTGTCACGATTGTGGTCTATTGTGCCACGATTGTGGGCTGTGATTTTAGCCCGAAAGTCTCTGAAACTTCTCCATTCTTCACTGTTGACCTTGAAACACTAACAAACACATCAAGTTACCTAAAAAACATAACATTTAAGCTCAAAGACTCATACTCCCATAAAAAACACTTAAACACATAAACTAACATAATTAAAACCTAAATACACACTAAACACTCAAATTAACACTTAACACATAACAAATTAAACCCTAAAATATGATGTAAATCATAACTATCAGTACGCATTACTTACTTCTTTGCAAACTAAACTACTTGGTTTTGAATTGCTTAAAGAATTGCATGAAAATGATTCTTAATTTGGCTAAGTGTGGGATGCTTGTTCTAAATGTATGTTTCGTGACTTTTATAGGCATGAAGGATTTCTATCTAAAAAAGATAAATTATGTGTGCTTGTTTGATCTATCAGTGATTTTAAATTATGTGTGCTTATTTGATCTATCCGTGAGTTACTTATTAGGGAGACTCATGGGGGTGGTTTCATAGGGCATTTTAGTGTCCAAAAGACTTCGGATATATTGCACGAACATTTTTATTGGCCTAAAATGAAACATGAAGTGCAATCTGTTTGTGATGAGTGTATAACATGTAAACACACAAAGTCTAAAGTAAAATCACATGGTTTATATACCCCTTTACCTATACCTACTCAACCTTGGATTGATATTTCTATAGATTTTGTCATAGATTTACCGAGGTCTTAAAGTTGTAAGGACAACATATTTGTTGTTGTTGATTGGTTTAGTAAAATGACTTATTTTATTACATGTTCTAAAACCAATGATGCAACACATATTGTTGATTTGTAATTTAAGAGGTTGTTCAATTATATGATTTGCCTAAGACAATTCTTAGTGATAGAGATGTTAAGTTTTTAAGTCATTTTTGCGCACTTTATAGACTCTTATTGCACATCCCTAAACAGATGGGCAAACTGAAGTAGTTAATAGGACACTCACAACTTTGTTGTATGCTATCATATATAAGAACTTAAAATGATGGGAAAATTGTTTTCCACACATTGAGTTTGCCTATAATAAGTCTGTTCATTCTAATAATTCCTTTTCACTTTTTGAAGTTGTATATGGCTTTAATCCTTTAACTCCTTTGGATATTATACCTTTGCTTATTGATGATCATGTTAATCTTGATGGGAAGTGAAGGATTTACACGCCAAGGATCAGGCTAACATTGAAAGGAAAAATGAACAATATGTAGGATAGGCTAACAAAGGGAGTATAAAAGTTATTTTTGGAACCTGGAGATTAGGTGTGGGTGCACACGATGAAGGAACGATTTCCTACACAAAAGAAGTCCAAATTGCATGCACATGAGGAAGGAACCATTTCCTACACAAAGGAAGTCCAAATTACAGCCTAGAGGAGATGGGCCTTTTCAAGTCTTGGAGAGGATTAATGACAACACCTACAAGCTTAATTTTCCAATCAACTATGGTAATGTTAATGCTACTTTTAATGTTGCTAAGTTATTTTTTTTGGATGTAGGTGATTCGAGGACCAATCCTTTTGAGAAAGGGTGGAATGATAGAGATCAAGATATTGATCGGATGGCTCTAGATGATGTTAGCAAATTTTACCGAGACCCATTGTATAGAGTTAGAGGTCCAATGACTAGAGCAAGAACAAAATGAATGAAAGAATCTTTATAAGGATTAGTCATGGACATGTAAGAAAAGGAGGTTATTATTGAAGGTGCTAAAGCATTACCAAGATTAATTACTCATCTTTATGTATAAGATGTTGGACAAGACTTAGTACATGGTAAACCAAGCTTGGACTACAAGATATAAGACTGATCATCATGCACAAGGGTTTGAAGGAAGCCCAATCTGCATAATTAAGATGCAATCAACAAGTAGGCTGGTTATGTTGACTTAATTAAGCCTAATTTTACATTTTTTTAGTGAATAAGGTCTCATTAAGACTTTTTCCTTAATAATTTCGTTCCTATCTTGATAAATAAGAATGTTTCCTTAATTTAGGAGATATCCACATTCAAGAATGATTTGTATCCTCAAATTAAGGATTTCCTTTCTTATTTAGGTCTTTCCTACTTAGGTATGAACTAGGAATAGGCAAGAACTTTCCTTATAGGATTAGGATATTATGATGCTTATTTAAAGAACCATATCGTGTATTACAAGATCATTATCAGTATCAGTAAAAATTGAGTTATTTTCTTATAAGCTTTACTAGTTCTTTTATGTTCTTAGTGGAATACAAATCTAACTTATCAAGGGAGTGATCAACCTTTATAGAATCTTAAGATCGAGGTTTTAAGGACTTAGCTTCCTTAAGGTTCTAATATGATAATTCAACTTGTTTTCTAGGATTCTTGGCATACATAATAATGGATCAAAAGTTTCTAAGGCATGTTACTAGTGGGTTTATATCACCATTACAATCATGAATGTCGAGTACCAAACTACATGTTGGAGCAACCAAGTATACAAAACTAGCCTTAAAGTACAACATATGAGAATACTTATAATTTAGAGAGGAGCAACCCTTACGCTGATGGATGGAATGATTATGATTTGACTGAATCTTTATATAAACAACAGTAAGAAGAACAACTAATAGATAGATATAACAACAAAATACCTTGCCAAAATTGATGATCAACAATGTAAATTTGAAGAGAGATTTTCTTCACCCAAATACATTGAGCTGAATATAGCACATTATTTGAGCTTATCAATGCCTTAGAGTAAAGAGAAGACAAAGGTTGTCTTCATAAATGAAGTTGCATTCCAAGAAGATGAGAGGGTACCTTCTGTTTTAGAACAGAAAGATGAACAAATGACAGAGGAAGAAGAAGAAGAGGAAGCCTCTGTATAAGAAAAGGAAGTAGACAAGTGACAAAAGATAATTGAATAAGAAGAAGAGGAGAAAGTCTTTATCTAGGAGGAGAGAGTAGAAGAGTGGACAAAGGCGATTGATGAAGAACAAGAGGAGGAGCTAAATAAGGAAACAATTGATGAATCATTTGTAGTCAGCTTAAGCACAGATGGTTCCCACTTTTTACAAGACAAACTATTTGAGTTAGTAGGATATTCAGGGAGTTTTACTATTCTTTATTTATTAATATTTTTATTGAAAAGGTAATTAATGAATTGAATTGTATTTATTGATTTGATACATTATCTCCTTATTCTTAACTTACAACATGTGGCTTCACATGCTACAAAATTGCTATATAAAGAAATAGGTGGAAGCAAGACACTAATTATAGACCTAGGTTGATGGTAAATATGAAAAGGTACATTAAGCTAACGACGTTAAACAAGCATTACTTAGGAGGCAACCCAAGCATTAGTGTATGTTTCATTTTCATTTCATATTGTTTCCATTTTTGGTGTTAGCATAGGAATTTATTTCTTGTTATTTTATGTTATGTTATTTCCATGTTTTTTTTTAATTTTATTTTATCCCTTTTTGTTTATATTTTTGCAAGGATGGATGTATCTAACAATGGATGGACTATTCATCAAATTAAGAGCTTTATAATTCATTTTATTTAGGGCGGTACCAAATTTGACCCTTTCTTAATTTATGTGTTTTATTGTTATTTTATTTTCATGTGCTTCAATTGTGTACATTAAGGATAATGTATAATTTTAACTGTGGGGAAGGGATTTCTTAAGTTTATTATAATCTTTTTTATTAGATCTTATTAACTGATATCTCAAGTTAGTTAAAATTTGCCCACAATACTTTGGATTATTATTAAATTGAATTAATATGTAAAATTATGAAAGTTAGAATAGACTTGCTTTTATAAGTTATATTGTTAGAAATCATTAAGGTAGTCAATTTGAATAAAATTGCATATTATTTACACGTTTAAGACCCTTTTATGAGCTTTTGTTCCTAAGAGCAAATACCTCATTATTTTAACCTCTTTTATTCTTTTATGTGTTTTATCATGCATAGTTAGATTATTATAGAACTTAATTTTATTATACATATTAAAACCACATTTGGGAACTTAAAAGCCTTAAAATGATAAAGGCATTTATATTGAACCTTTTTTAGCCTATTTTCTTGATAATTACACCCCCATATTTTATCCCTTAGGAATAACCAATTTTGAGACAGTCTTTTTCATTGATTATAACCACATTATTAGCCTATATCTTATCTTTCTTGAAGCCTTTTCATTATTTTGAACACTAAAGTTATTTACAATTACATGATTGCTTGAAACTTTAAATTTGAAGAGGACCAATATTTCTTTAATTGTTTGTACATGATGAATGCTTAAAAAAATGTATGTTGCAAGCATAGTAAAAAAAAGTGTTTAAGTTTTGGTACCAATGAACTTATGGTATGAAGAACCTATATTATGAACAAAACGTTTCTTAATTTTTTTTGTAATTTTTTTAATTTTATCATCCTTTTTATTATCCCAATCATACCTTACCTAAGCCCTATTAAAACCTTATATTAAGACCTTTTGATTTTTATTTCTAGTTTTGAGAATCCTTGTTGAATTGAGAGCTCTTACACCTTTCACCCTAAAAACTTTGAGTGGATTGAGTGAATCCTTAGTAAGGGTGTAGGAATTTATGTTTTTTATTTTAAAAACATTAACGATATGGTTATTTTTAATATTGAATTATGAAGGTTAGTTCTATAATGAATTGAATATCATTGTATGTTAATTGGTTTGATATGATATGATGATTTACAGTATGGATGGACATGTTGAGATTAATAAGGGATGGATACTTATAAAATTAACGATTTAGATTATGATTTGCTTAAGGACAAGCAAAAGCTTAATTGTGGGGATGTTTGATAAATTATTATTTGACTATATTTATACCCATATTTAATGTATTTTGCTTGTTATTTAATATTTTATGGTATTTTGGTACTTATTTCACTTCAAGTGTATTTTTAGGTGATAATTCCTTTCATGAACCAAAAGGGAGAGAGTAATCAGCCCTAAGATAGTCTAGAACCGACACTCTATAGATACATAATCGGCTATGTAACATACCATTACCATAGAGCATATGCCCAAACATCCAAAGGATATTCAAGAACATACCCTATGAAAATGACATGTTAGAGTAATTACATCAACTTATTATGGCATCATACAGAACATAAGTATTTCCAAAGATCAAAACTCCTTATTTCATTTACAAAATGAAACTTACTTACATTGTCATTACATTTCATAATCCATGTTTATACATAACATAACATTTGGGAGTTCAAAATTTTATATAAAAAGTTCAACGTGAAAGGAGAAGCTAAATAAAAGTATTTTATCTAGACTCCACAGGTATCAGTTGACTAGACCTTTAAGCCATTCTTGTTTCCAAAATTGACAGTACTAGACTTCTATTATATCACCTTAGAAGTTAGGTCTCCCTTGTACTTGAAAATCAACGTTGCAATTTTGATGAGTCTGTGAACTCAATGAGTGAACTATCATCGATGTGCTCACTCAAGTCAGAACATGATTATCATAAGTATCAATCAAATTTAGAAGTGAATATCCCAATTTAGTAGATGTATCACATCACTCCATATTGAATATCAAATCACAATATACATCATATCTCAACAATACATCATGAACTACAAACGTTTCATATAATCATTTCAGAATAATCCAATCATTTATCTCAATCATTCATATCATCAACATGTAGACAAACATTACATATCATTATATCAATACAATTAAGTAATTCTTCCCAATCATTCACATGATACATATAAAGATGTATATATATAAATGCAAAAGCACATGTGACTCCACTTATATTTTTACTTTATTGTGACCGAGTGCCTATTTATTGTCCCATATCTGTTATGAATATCGGGCTCATTTCATATTCTATCTTGTACTCATTGTGGATACCGAGTTCATTAATGACTGAGCCTATAGCTCTTTGTGCATATTTATAAGCTTTAAGCTCTTTTTCACACTAGTCACTCTAGTCACAACTCCTTTATCTGATCATGTATAACAATGTGATGCAATGCATCAATTCACATAATATGCTATAAACACTTTCATTCAATGTGTATAGTTACACATTCATCGGATCTGAGTCCGACATTCAACATTTAGTTGAGTACACATTTTCCATATTCACATACAATTAGAAAGCACTTCCAATATAATCCCGAATATCAAACTCCTCAGAACATCAATGTCTGAAATTATCACGATCATATCAATAGCAGTTTAACATCTAAAAGTTAATAAAAAACAATTCAGTCATAGTGAGAAAACATTTAGGTTAACTCACAGTACACTCTAGATAAGCTATTGCCTTAATCACCCGACAATGTCTAGATGTTGATGATCAATTTGTGCTTCTTTAGTCATGCAATATACACATAAAGTTCCCAAATTACTAAGTTCATCAATCATATGGTATTTAAGCATACTCATTTGACCGTTCGGGGTATGTAACTATTTATAAATTTTGACCATTCAAACATCATATTTTGTATACTACCATTTTGCAATCAGACTTGTACCTTAAAGTTAGCTTGATTTACTCCAAATTCATCAAACATACTTCACACTTATCCTTGAACATTTCCATGATCAAAAGCCTATTATAATACACCCACAATTGTTACTTTAAATATGGAATTTCAGCAAGCTAAATCTATATATTCACCACACTTTTTTGAGCAATATATATTCATACATTTACCCAATTCTCATTCATAAATACCCTATTTTCTTTAATGCTTATTCATTCAGACCTTATACACATTACTCATGTCCTTAAGATCATGCTTGCATTAACAGAACTCATTTATTCCTTTAACAAATCATAATTTCCATATTTGAACTCAACCACATCAAAACAATCCATTCTTTAGATTATGACATCAATTAACTAAATAAAATTATCAAGATCTTAACCAATTAATCAAGTAACAATCTAGGCTCATTCCTAACCTTAATCAAGTCCAAATATACCAATTTAGAGTGAAATTTCTAAACTGGTTCAACATGTACACAAGGGTAATTTAGCATAGCTCAAGAAAAGCACAGGAATGGGAGATAGAAGCAAGTTTCGTTAGTGAGAGATTAAAAGAGAAGAAAAATCAACAAGGCTGAAACTACTCCTACAGAAACATTACTCCTTAGATGATAGATGTCACCATATTACCTTAATATATATCCCTAAGCATGTAAGCCACTTATCCCCTTCATAAGCTGCCAAATATCACCTAGTTTCTAGTCCATTTGTCACTCAATCTTTGTTTCCATTTTTCAATTAATTACCCAGGCCAAACGTCACTCATTTATCTATGCCATTTATCACTTATTTTATAGGCTTAGTCATCCTAATTTTCTATTTGTCAAATTTTTTTGCCACTTGGCATTTTTCCTAGTCTAAATATACATTTTAATTTATCACTGTTTTAATGGTAACAATTAATTCCAAATTTACTACTTGTAACTAATCAAACCAAAATTCAAGACATAAACAATACATAATTCACATCATAATCATTTTAAACCTTTCAAACCCTGGAATATGTCAATTGAGTGCATATACTATCTTTACAATGCGTACAAAATCATAATTCATGCATGTATGCTAATGATATGCATGTGAGTGAAATGCATTTCATGAATGCCAAAATGATTTGACTCATATGCAATAATCTAAGGCTCTAACCTGAGTATGGAAAACAGGCTATTATAGATTATGTTAACATTAATGATAAGTAAAATCCCTTTTCTCATAAATTGTTAAATTCCTTAATTTGATTTCTATTTTGATTTCATATTGCTCACTTGTTAATACTTTTATGTTTAATTTCTAATTTGATTGTTTGAACTCAATTCTCGTAACTAATTTCTGGTGCATATTTTATTTTCAGTTTTATAGTTTTTTGGTCTTAGATTTTAGGATTAGATCACTATTCTTCTTAATGGGATCGACACCTTTAATACTATGCTATAAACTATGCACTTGCAGAATATTGAGGGTTTATACGATTAAAACTTACCCCAATCACTCTTCGAGTGGATAATGATAAGTGTAAATTGCATCATGTTTTAGGGCATAGTTTGGTATGTGCTTAGCTATTAATTCAATCATTTAGTATGTGTTTAGGTTAGAATTGTGTTATTTGTTGATTACTTATGTTTTAAGTGTTTTATGGGTTAGTACAAGTATTTGAGCTTAATTATTATGTTTTTGAGATACTTTGATGTGTTTGTTAGTGTTTCAGGGTCAAAATCTATGAACGGAGAAGTTTCGGAGACATTCGGGCTAAAACAACTGCCCACGATCGTGGTACAATAGGCCACGATCATGACAAAAGAACCAGAGTTTGCCCCCGATGGTGGCCTGCATGCCACGATCATGACAGAAGGTTTAGAAGTAGGCCATGATTGTGGCCTGCATTGGGAAAATGCACAGCCACTTCCAAACTTCACATTTCGAGGGATTTTTTGGACCTTTCGGATCTCAGAAAAACCCTAATTTAACCCTAAACACAAAGGAATATAAATATAACAACAAGAACAAAAAGGGGGAGCTTTTACATCAGCCACCATTGATAAATCCCAGAGAGAGTTTACAGAGAGATTGAAAAAAGAAGAAGGAAGAGAGACATGGAGAAGAAGCTGACGCGAAGTACTTCCCAGAATAGAAGGTTTTTCGATGTTGCTGCCTCCATCATCCATTCAGATCTTGTTTTTGGTGTATTTTTAATTTTATTAATGTATAGAATTGGAATAACCGTTGATGATATGATTATATGAATGTTAAGGATGTCTTGCTGGAACCCCTCCCCGGGCGGGTCCACGGCCCGACGTCCTAAGTGACATCTGGACCTGTGGCCCACGGGGGAGGA
>JANQAP020738400.1:0-12809 GCA_026874005.2 Erythroxylum coriaceum | reverse complement strand
AGATTCTAGATGGAGGAAGGTGTTGAGCTGTGACAAATGAGTGGGCTGGATTAGTAGCTGATAGGCTTGGGCTGATACTCCCCCCTCAAGCTCAGCGAGGCAGGGGTCACGGTGAGCTTGTTGCACAGGGATCGGAATCGAGCATGAGAAAGTGGCTTTGTGAGTATGTCAGCAAACTGATCTGTGGAGGGAACGTACCCAATTAGGAGTTGGCCAGAAGTTACACGATCGCGGATGAAATGAACATCGACTTCAATATGTTTAGAGCGAGAATGAAGAATGGGATTAGCGGCTAAGGCAGCGGCGCTTAAATTATCACACCAAATAGGGGACATGTAGAAGAGGGAATGCCAATATCATTCAAAATGGATTGAAGCCAACTAAGTTCAGCTGCAGTGTGTGCTAGAGCCCGATATTCGGATTCCGCGCGAGAGCGAGAGACAACACGTTGCTTTTGAGAAACCCAAGAGATGAGATGGGGGCCAAAGAAAATACAGCAGCCAGTGATCGAGCGACGATCATCCACATCAGAAGCCCAATCAGCGTCGGAGAAGGCAACAAGCTGGAAAGGAACTGAGGCGGTGCGGCTGAAGAAGATACCATGCATGGAGGTGCCCTTAAGATACCGTAGAATCCGCTTGCATGCCTTCCATTGATTGATGGTGGGAGCTTGCATAAACTGGCTCAACCTATTGACAATGTAAGCAATTTCCGGTCGTGTGATGGTCACATACTGAAGTGCACCTATGGTGCGTCTGTAGAGCGAAGGATCATCAAAGGGATCACTATCATCTTTGTGCAACTTGACATTAGAGCTGGCAGGAGTAGGACAAGGGTTAGCCCCTTGCATCTTGGTTCTAGCTAGGAGATTCTCAATATATTTGTATTGCGACAAGTGCAGGCCCTGTTTGTGGAATGTAACATGGAGGCCAAGAAAGAAGTGAAGTTGGCCAAGCTTTTTCACAGCAAATTCACGGCTGAGCCGATCAATGAAGGAGTCTACAAGAGATGAATTCGAACCAGTGATGACAATGTCATCGACGTAAACACAAAGAAGAACCAGTTGAGAGTGTTGGCGGTAGATCAAGAGAGAGGTGTCAGCCATGGAGTTGATGAAACCCCATCTATGAAGGGATTGGGAGAGGCGATCATACCATGCACGAGGGGCTTGACGGAGACCATAGAGAGCTCGTTGAAGCTTGCAGACATGAGAAGGAAATCGGGAATCTACATAACCTTCAGGCTGAGGCATAAAGACGGGTTCAGAGAGCCAGCCATGCAGGAAGGCATTATTGACATCGATTTGTTGAAGAGGCCAATTGTTAGCAGTGGCAAGGGAGAGCACAAGGCGGATGGTGGCGGGTTTGACAACCGGGCTGAAAGTCTCTGAAAAATCTACACCAGGAGTTTGACTGAAGCCTTTAGCTACAAGGCGGGCTTTATGCCTTTGAATGGTGCCATCCGGATTATATTTAATTTTGAAGAGCCATTTGTTTCCAACGAGGTTCATGTGTGGGTGATAAGGTACTAGTTGCCATGTATGGTTACGACAAAGAGCATCAAATTCAGAATCCATGGCAGCTTTCCAATGGGAATTGGTGAGAGCTTGAGCAACTGTGCGGGGTTCATGATCAGTGGGAAAAGGGGAAGTAGCAGTGTGTACTTTAGGTTTGAATATTCCTGCCTTTGCTCGAGTTATCATAGGGTGGGAATTTTGGGGAATGGTTGGCGGTGGTGGAGGGGCCATTTGAGTGGGAGTTACCGGTGGAGAAGGAGCAGGAGTAGGAGATGGTGCTGCAGAAGATGTCTCTGAAACTGGACCTGTAAAAGGAACATCAAAACCAACAGAAGGTGATGTTAAGGGATATAAATGATAGGATGGGGTGAGGGGTGGTGGAGACTTAAGTGTGAAATGTGTGGGAAATGGAAATTGATTTTCATCAAAGATGACATGTCGAGATATGTAAATGCGACCATTAGGTGTCAAACATTTGTACCCTTTGTGAGCATCACTGTAACCCAAAAACAAGCAGAGAGTGCTATGAAAAGCTAGTTTATGCTGATTATAAGGTCTCAAATTAGGGAAGCATGTGCA
This sequence comes from Erythroxylum coriaceum, assembly GCA_026874005.2. Lineage (NCBI taxonomy): Eukaryota > Viridiplantae > Streptophyta > Magnoliopsida > Malpighiales > Erythroxylaceae > Erythroxylum > Erythroxylum coriaceum. Next base: position 10,714 of record JANQAP020738400.1, on the reverse strand, counting down.
CCCAAAAACTCTTAAGTGAGAAAAATCAGTAGGTCGATTATATAAAGTAGTGTAGGGAGTGGATTGATTAAGAATAGGAGTGGGAAGGTGGTTTATGATGTGAACTGCAGTATGAAAAGCCTCCCACCAAAATTGCAGAGGCATGGATGCTTGAGCTAGTAAGGTGAGGCAGCACTCTACTATATGATGATGTTTTCGTTCAATACGCCCATTTTGTTCATGAGTATGTGGACAGGGATGGCAAAAAATGATGCCATGAGAGTGAAGGAAAGGTTTAAATGGTCGGAATTCACCTCCCCAGTCAGCTTGGACTTGTTTAATGTGAGCAGAGAATTGTGTGGAGACCATTTTCATAAAGAGAATAAAGGTGGAGAGAGCTTGAGATTTAAGTTTAAGGGGATATATCCAAGTGAAACGAGTAAAGTCATCAACAAACGAAATGTAATAAGAATACCCATCTTTAGATTGATAAGGGGAGGGACCCCATAAATCACAATGTATTAATTGAAAAGGTGCAGTAGACTTGGTAGAAGACAAAGGAAATGGTAAATTGTGAAGTTTGCCATACTGACAGGCAGTACATATAACATGATTTGTTTTAGATGGAAGAAAATGATTACAAGCATTTGAAATTGTACGTAAGACAGATATAGAGGAGTGGCCAAGGCGCATGTGCCATGTGTTTGACGAGACGTTCCTGGGAGATATAGACTGGACATAAAGAAAAGGTTCATGAGACAATAAGGTGGTGGAGATAAGAGCTGATGGAGACGGACAATTAGACTTCAACTTATACAGGCCATTCTCAAGAGAACCTTGTAGCAGCACCATCCCCGTTGTCTTGTCTTTCACCCAGCAATGGTCCTTATCAAAAACAACAGAAACATTATTGTCATGAGTAAGTTTAGAAATACTCAACAAATTGGAAGTTACAGCAGGAACACATAAAACAGAGTTGAGACGAAGTGAATGGAGAGAAGAGGACCCAAGGTGAGTAATTGGGAGACCTTGTCCATTGCCAACCGTGAGTTTGTCTGGGCCATGATAATCAGAATGTAGGTGGAGATTAGCAAGATCGTGAGTGACATGGTTGGTAGCTCCACTATCAAAGTACCATTGAGGATCAGCCACTGTTTGAGGGGTGGCAATGTACGCAGCCATAGAAGCATGACAAGGGGGAGAGTGTGTGGCCTACTGCTGGAAGGTAGCATCAAACCGATAAAAACAATTCAAGGTAAGATGTCCAGGACGATTGCACACTTGATAAATGGGTTTATTGTTGTTGTTAAAACGTCCCCTTCCACGATAGCTCCCTCGACTGTTTTGTCGACCGCCACGGTTAATGTTGCTAGTGCTGCAACTATTGAATTGTCGGGATGCTCGACCACCACGTTAATTGAATGAGTGAGAAAAATGAGCTGTGGGTTGAGAAATATCAAGTGAATTAAGTGAATGGTGCTGCTCAAGATGTGCTTCTTGATTGAGAAGAGCTGCATAAACATCTTGGAAGGAGAATTGATCAAGACAGGATGTAATGGTGACAACAACTGGATCATATTCTATACCTACACCGGCTAGGATGCTCATAATTAAATCATCTTCAAATAAAGGAGAACCAGTACATGCCAGAGTGTCAGCTAGAACCTTCATTTTTTGAATATAATCAGCAATAGATTGGGAGCCTTTACGGGTTTGTTGGATCTGATATTTAAGTTATAGAATTCTGGTTTTTGAATGAGAAGCAAATGACCGTTCTAATGTGAGCCACACATCACGAGAGGTCGCACAGCATGTGACATGGCTGAGCACACTCTCGGATATGGATGCTAGTAACCAACCCATAAGTAATTGATCTTGGCGCTGACAAGCTGTATATGATGGATTTGGAGATTGCCCAATTGATTCACCGCCATTTCCAGGAATGAATTACGGTGGGCAATTTTGTGAACCATCAAGGAAATGCATCAGATCATGCCCACGTATAACAGGAAGGACTTGAGATCTCCAATTGAGGTAATTTGTTTTGTCTAATTTAGTGGGTAAAATAAAAGAAAGTGTTGTAGTGATAGGTGCTACAGATGAGCTTATGGGGACAGCGGACGCTGAGATTGTTGAAGGGCTACTGGAACCAGAGGCCGATGATTGATTCATTGGCTCTGATACCATAAAGCTAAAATAAAGAAAATGAAATGAAGATGAAAAGAAGAACAACGCAATTCACCTCGTCATACAAGGACGAAGGTGACTTGTATTTATATGGGTAGTGAAGGTACACTGTATCAACACAGAGGAACAATACAAGAGATAAAATGACTACATGGGTAGTTACACGAAGATTCTAGATGGAGGAAGGTGTTGAGCTGTGACAAATGAGTGGGCTGGATTAGTAGCTGATAGGCTTGGGCTGATATTTCCTAAGGTGTTGTAGTCACAATTTCAAGACTGGAGACGGTTCCTTCTTTCTTAATCAGTCATCAATATTAGATGCAGCTATATATTGTGAGCACGTGCTGGGGAATCTCAAAGTAGTAAATATGACTTCGTACAAATTTGGATATCTCAATGAACCAACACCATGACAATGCTCAGATTAGTGTAAGAGTTGCCATTGGTGATCCAGCTGTACAATGTTACGCAGAGGCAAGCTACATAAAAGCATCGAAAATTGAAAGGAAAGGAAAACAAAATGATGGAATATAGCAGATTGTTCAAATTTGATTAACAGAGATCAATCATCACAACATCGAACCACTCTCCATTATCGAAACTCCTTAAATAAACTGTTTGTTAGAGAACACCAACCTCAATCCTAAGTATAACAACATCATCAGCAGGAAAAAGAGTCATATAACCAGTAAGATTGAATGGAGTCGTCAGTCATTGTTAAGAAAGCGATGAAGAGAGGATAAACGTGAACATTGTTTTTGCAGAAAATATGAAAAATAGAGGATGAATGTAAACAGTGAATTTCCAGAAATGAGAGAGTGATGATACGTTTAAAGAATACTCTCTATATTTTATTCTTTATGACAGATGAGTATATATACAGAAGTTTGTTATAGTTTACAACAGAAATTGTTATAAAAGGACATAACTAATTATTGCTTGTTCTTTGACAGCTCACGTAACTGTCTTCTCCTTCCTTCTTGCTTCAGACATATAATTATGTTTTTCCTTCTCACACTCCCCCTCAAGATGAGCATGAATATTGATCACGTTCATCTTGTCAATTAAAAATCTGAATTGAGATGAATTGAGAACCTTTTGTCTGGATGTATACGATCTGCTCTCTAATTGCCACATATTCAATTCTTACTGTTGCTTCTTTAACCTTTTCTCTAATAAAATGACAATCTATCTCAAAGTGCTTCGTTTTTTCATGATGTATAGGGTTTTTATATATCTAAATAGCTGATTGATTGTCGCAATACATTATAACTGTCCTCCATACTTCAGCTTGAAATCTTCAAGTAAATTCTTAATCCAAAGTACTTCACAACATGCAAGAGTCATGGCTCTACACTCAACGTCAGTTGAGCTTCGAGCCACTACCAATTGTTTCTTAGCTTTCCAGCTGATCATAGCTCCTCCATACATTACATTAAAGCCAAATATAGATCTTCTTGTGTCTGGACAAGTTCCCTAATCATTATCTGTGTAGCCTTCTAGGTGTGTATTTTCTTTAGCATTTAGAATAATTCCCTATCCTGGTGCTCCTTTCAAGTATCTGACCACTTTCAAAGCAGCTTGCTAGTGCATCTTGGCTGGTTTTCTCATGAATTGGGACATGATATGAATTGAACAATTAAGGTCAGGTCTTGTAAAGGTGAGGTATATCAGTTTTTCGACAAGCTTTCGATAGGCTATTGGATCATCCAAGAAATCCTTTTCGATTTGTCTTAATCTATGACTTGGTTCAATAGGTATTGAACTTGGTTTTGCACCTAATAGTCTGCATTGTTCCACAAGATCTAAGGTATATTTTCTTTGACATAAAACTATCCCCTTTTCTGATCTTGCTATTTCAATTCCAAGGAAGAACCTAGGCTGTCCTAAGTTTTTAAATTTGAACTTTGTACTCATGAAATTGAGTACTTTATTAATTCCTTCTTGTGTTTTGCATCCAATTAGAATATCATCTACATAAACTAATAGTGATATCAGACCATCGAAAGACATTTTTGTGAATAAGGAATAATCTGACCTGGATTGAGAGAAACCAAACTCAAGGAAAGCTTTAGTGAATTTAGAGTTCCACTGTTTAGGAGCCTACTTGAGTCCGTAAAGTGATTTTTTGAGTTTGAATACTATACGATCAGTTGCTTCCTGCTTCTCCCCTTTACTTCATAACCCTGAGGTAATTACATATACACATCTTCAAGTAATTCACCATTTAAGAACGCATTATTGATGTCAAGCTGCTGCAACTTCCAACCATATTTTGTAGCTAGAGTGAAGAATAGTCGTATGGTGGTTTGTTTAATAACAGGACTGAAGGTTTCATTGTAGTCAAAACCAACCTTGAGATTAAAACCTTTTGCTATAAATCTTGCCTTTAATTGTTGAATTGTTCCATCTGAGTTTAACTTCATCTTATACACCCATTTGCAGACAATGACGTTCTGTCTAGGTGGAAGACATATAACATCCCAAGTATCATTTTCTTCTAAAGCACGTAGCTCTTCATCCACCTTTTCCAGTGCTCCATATACACAGCCTCGTGATAGTGGGTAGGTTCCTGCAAGGTTGTAAGTGCAGATACAAAACAATTGTACTTCTTTGAGAGTTTAGAGGTTGTGAGAAAATTGAAGATAGGGTGTTGAGTGGTTGACGAGGAATTCATCTTAAGATTATACTGATATATGTCAAGATATTTGGGAATTTGGGGTGTTTTATTGAACGTCTAACAGTTATGGAGAGCTGGTAGGTTGATTGAGTGGTTGAAGATGAGATAATTGAATTGATGAAGAAGATGTTTCTTATGAGGGTGATGCAGGGCATGAATTGATGGGATCACAAGCAGATCTTGATGTATTTGCAGGTTCATTATTGTCATTGCTATGTAAATATGATGTGTTTGATGAAAAATCATACAAATCAAGATGAGAATAATTATTGAGTTTGTTGTCCAAAGAAAAATTTGGATCAAAAGGAAAAATATGTTCATGAAAAACAACATCTCTTGACACAAAGATTTGATAATTATCAAGATCATAAACTTTGTATCATTTAATGCCAATGAGATATCCAATAAAAACACATTTCCTTGTTTTAGCGTCAAAATTTTGTCTGTGATTATGAAGTGTGGAAGCAAAACAGAGTGAGCCAAAGACTTTCATGTGTGAGTAATGAGGTGTTTTTCCAAGAAGTTTTTTATAAGGTGTGAGATTTTGCAAGAATCTTGTAGGAATTCTGTTGATTATATAGCAGGATGTAAGAAATTGCTTCCCCAGAATTTCTTTGGAAGTTTGGACTTAAACATGAGAGCTCTAGCAATGTTAAGTAGGTGATGATGTTTACTTTCAACAATGGCTTTTTGTTGAGGAGTTTCAATATAAGACAGTTGATGTTAAATTCATTTTTCATTAAAGAAGGACTTCATGTCAAGTTCCTTGGCATTATCATATATGATTCTTTCAATGGTTATATTGAATTGTGTTTCAATCAGCTTGTAAAAAATAGGTAGAATGACTTACACATCTAATTTGTGTCTCATGAGATATACCCAAGTAACTCTAGTAAAGTCATCAACTAATGTAAAGAAATAATGAAAACCACCAATTGCTTGGTCAGAATACGGTCCCCAAATGTCAATATGTAATAAATTAAAAGGTTTTTCAGTGTTATTGACATGGAGGAAAAAAAAGTCTCTTTTGTTTGGCTAACAAGCAGATCTCATAGATATTGTTGGGATGAGAAACTATATCAGAGAAGGATTTGTTTATTATACTCAATTTATCATGAGCAACATGTATAAATCTATAATGTCAAATATCTAACACTGATGGTCTTGAGCTAGTGTTTACATTGGAAAAAAAAATTGAGCTAAGTTTACTAGTGACTCTAGAAGCTTTTTCAGAGTAATTTGAAACTTGATGAAGGAAATACAGATCTGCATATTCTTTAGCATGACCAATTTTCATCTGGGAATACAGGCCCTAGATTTCACAGTGTTTAGGGGAAAACATAAAGGAACATTTGTGAGATTTTGCAAATTTGCTAACAGATAGGAGATTGAACTTAAATGAGGGAATGCACATAACATTGTGTATATGTAGGGAAGGAAAAAGTGATACAGAACCTAGGTGAGTAACTTGAACCTTTTGACCATTTGGCATATGAACATACACATTTTTAATAGATCTGACATTATATAAAAGTGAAGCATTGTTGCACATGTGATCAAAAGCACCTGTGTCTAACACCCATTTATCATGCATTGATATTGTAGATTTCTGAAATGCATCAAATATGCTTGTGATGAATGAAACAGGAGAGGTAAAATATGTACCTGCAAAGTTAGAATAATGTGTATTACGTGGATCATTCTGCTGTGTACTATGAATACCCAAGTTAGAGATTGATGATTGAGCTATTCCCTATCCATTTAGAAGGTCCAGTAATTTCTGCATCTGATTTTTTGTCAATGTCATTGGAAATGTTTCTTGAACCTTAGCAGAGTCACTCTTTTTGTTGTTTGTAACATCGTTTCCATCTGAACTAACCATATTCACCAATGTTTTCCCTTGATATTATGGTTTGATGAATTTAAAATCGGAATGAAAACCAATTACTCTGAAACATTTCTCCTGTGTATATCCTTTCTTTCCACAATGACTGCACATAACTTCTATCTTCTCTTTCTTAAACTGATGGCCAAAAGATACTAGCGCAAGATGGTTCAATTAGAGGATGTGACAAACCTTGTATTATCCTTCTAGATTCATCCCTCATTACCATATTGTATGATTCTTCCAAGGTAGGAAATGGTTTCGTTAGTAAAACTTGTGAAGACTGATGAGAGTAGCTCTCATTTAATCCATTCAAAAAATTAAAGACAACATCCTTCATCTGTTGCTCCATGTAGTGCTGAAAGCAATGAGGATTGCAATTTTTGCATAGACAATGAGGATAAGGTCTATAGTACCTTAACTATTCAAGAATCATGGTAAGTTTTATATAGTAAGCATCAACAGATTTGTTTCCTTGATTCAACATAGATAGATCATATTGTAATATGCATATTCGATTATCATCAAGTAACCAAACTGTTTTTTAAGTAATTCCCATATTTTTACTGCTGAGTCTATGTGGAAAACTATCGAAACTAATGACTAGCTCATAGATTTTAAAAGCCAGGAGATGATAAGATTATTACAACGATTCCGTGCATTGTAAAGTGGATAGTTAATCTCTGGTTTAGAAATTGTACCATCAATGAACCATTCTTGTTTCTGATTAAAAGAGCAAGAATGAAAGACATGCTCTATGTAACATAGACTGTGAGTTCTGAAGATGTGATGCATGTATTATGATTATCTGATGGATGAATGAAGTATGGAGAATTTGGATCTTCGACTGGTGAGGAATTGTAAGATAAAGTTGAACTCTGATTTGCCATGAGAATAATGAACAGTTTTTGGTATGGAATAAGCTATTTTTCGACGTTTTAAGGACAAATGAGCTCTAATACCTTGTTAAAAAAATGATGAGGAGAGGATGAATGTAAACAATTTTTTTGCAGAAAATATGAAAAATAGAGGATGAATGTGAACATTGAATTTTTAAAAATGAGAGAGTGATGATACGTTTAAAGAATACTCTCTATATTTTATTCTTTATGACAGATGAGTATATATACAAAAGTTTGTTCTAGTTTACAACAGAAATTGTTACAAAAGCACATAACTAATTATTGCTTGTTCTTTGACAACTCACATAACTGTCTTCTCCTTCCTTCTTGCTTCAGACTTACAATTATGTTTTTCCTTCTCACATTTCCCGTATGGCACATTTAGCTGCCCACCCCCTCTCTTCCCCAACTTCGAAAAAGTTGAAACTACATTACCAAAAGCTTCTGTGTTCAACAACACCCCATCGACGACTGTTATGACCTAAACAAAACAATATAAATTAAATTCTATTTAAACCAACTAGAGGCAAGTGCACCCCATCGACAAGTAATATAAAATGGTAAGAACATTATATCGTACCCAAGGGAATTCCAACACGCAAGACAATTAAATTAAACGATGAAAAATTACTCGAACGATCAAGAATTGATTGATTTGAAAATAAAATAAATTAAACTAAGCAAATCAAAGAAATATGAAAAATGCAAGGTATGAATTAAAACGACTAGATTTAATCAAATGACAGAAATCGGTTAAGGTATCATATTTCAACTGAATTGGACACTAAAAATTTTAACGGTGGATTGATCTAGGAATTACTTCACTAAAGCAAGTCAATCCCAATGTTCATAAGGATTCCCTTCTCTTCTAAATCCTAGTCACCCACTTGGTTCATAGATAATTCAGAATAAAAGGCATTCAATTCAAGAAGCCTAAAACTAAGTTCGTTAATCCTAGGTATCCTCACACAAGATCCTAAGGTTGGTCTACACTTTAGTCTCAAATATGTCGCTTGATTAATTTTTCGACAAATTAAATCTCATTAGTTATGGCATTCAATCATCTAAGGCCTTAATCTAGGTGATCAAACTAAATTAGGACTAAATATGCATTCAATCAAGCAAAAATCAATACAACAAAAAATTGTCCTAATCCAATATCAATCTTAACCTTAATCGAAAAGAAAAACTTACTCACACATATTCATCAATGTAACATAAATCATGGTCATAATATATGGTTGCAATGATTAAATCCACACAATTAAAATAAATACGAAATTAAAAAACAAATTAAAAACACCCCTTTTCTCACAACTGAATTTTCTCGCATAACTAGCTTCTCTTCTTTCACTACAATGCTACTCTCCTTCGTTGCTTGCCACCTCCTGCTTTATTTTTATGTCTCCTTTAGTCCTAAATGCTTCAACTTGTTAATGCCACCAGCTGCTTCAACTTGTTCATCTCCACCAGCTCACGTTCCTTTCCTTTCCAACCACCAGCTTCTACGTGTTTTGAGGGTGTTGAGTAGTATGCATCAGTCCTCCTTGCCACAACTGCTAACGTCTTCTAATCTCCACCAAATCACGTTATTTTTCCAGCTAATGTATTTTACCAACCAGCTGCCAACGTTGTGTGTGGAGAGTGTTGAGTGGTGGATGGTCCCTCTTTTCTTGCCACCTCTATGTAGTTGCTTCATTTAATGTCCACCAAGCTATAATGTTTTTTGCCTAAGCCACCAACTCAACGTGTTTTAATCTATACCTAACATTGTGTGAGTGGAGAGTCTCCTAACTAACGTGTGTCCCCACCACTAGCTGCCGTCGTCTTCCTCTCCATCAGCACACGTGTGTATGTTGAGTAGTGGCTCTCGTTTTTATGGAGGTTAGCTGTGTGGAAGTATGGTGAGTGAGGGCTGTGTGTTGTTTTCGTTTCTTTTTTTCTCTCCAGTCCACGCCACCAACTGCTTGTTTTTTTTCGTTTTATCAGCCACCATTTGCTGCTTTCTCCACGACTATAATCACGTTTAATCAGCCCCTTTTTTCTTCACTTTCTACGCCAGCCTCTTTAACGTCGTCAGCCTCCTTTTGCTCTTTGTTTTTCTTCTATTCTTTCCACACAGCCCATGCCTAAGCCACCAAAATTGATGTAGATTACCTCCTTTTTACTGTAGCTAATGTGTGACAATTTAACTTGTAGTCCACTTTTTTATTCATTGTCAAAAACTCTTATAACCAACGCCACCTTCCAAATTCAATATGTGCCTAAAATTAAAACAAATAACTTTTTAATTAGTGAAATTTAAATATTAAATGGACAAGAGTATAGCAAATTATGTATCAAATATTAATACAAAATGTCCATTAACAACACCTCCACACTTGAATTGTTGCTTGTCCTCAAGCAACTTACTTAGATCACAACCAACGTATTCTGTCATTTTATTTTCAACGAAAATCAAGTGCTTGCAATCCCTTAAACTTCGGCAAACTCAAGTATCAAGCTACAACATGTATGATAATATTTTCACCAATGTACATAAACAAAATCAAAGGTATATATCTTTGATCAAAAGCAAGCATAAAATTAAAATGAACTTTCCTCGTGATATTCACTCATGTCGCTCAAGTGTATAAGGGTTGTGTTTCGCTCAAAGCTTCCTCTGAGAGATTACATTACCATAGGCTTGCAAATTCACTTATTTTCCACTACATAGAGTACATGCCATTATGGATCAAAAGGGCTTTTACTAAGTGTTGTAATGGGGTTTAGGTTAAGGTGAGGTAAAAAGGACAAAGGCTGCTCACAAGCATTTACAAAGCACTAAGTAATGTGGGACAATCAAAAAGAAATTATGAGGTGTGCAAATAGAAACATATGATTACAACCACTCATTACTCTCCAATGCGCTATTTGATCTTTTTTTCTCTTTTTTTGTTTTGTTTTTGTTTTTGTTTTGTTTTGTTTTTTTATAACAATAAACATAAAAGTTTTTTTTGGTAATAATAAACATAAAAGAAGATAGTAGTAGCACAAATCAACAACAACTGAGTAGATGTACCTCTAAAACATCTCAGAATA
>JANQAP020738087.1:0-12812 GCA_026874005.2 Erythroxylum coriaceum | reverse complement strand
TTCCACTTAACTCTTCCAAATCCCAACAATACATGAAATAAATCCTCCTAAACTTGACTTAATAATTAAACTCTAATTAAAAAAATAATTTATCCAACAAGATCACCAAAATCATTCAATTTATGCTTACTAAAAGATTCGGGGTCCAACATAACAAGCCTATGGTAGTGTAGTTTCCTATAGGAAGTTTCAGCGAAACACTAACCATCAAATACTTGAGAGAAATGAGTGAAAACTGTGAGGAACATTCATTTTACATCTATACTTATCTTTGAGTGATGGTGCCAATTGTTGAGTTTTCTTATATACACTAATGAAAAAGTAGTCATAATATGTGTAGTAACTTGATATTTGAGTTGGCTTAAATTTGATGGATTGTATACTTCGATCTTTGTGAAAAAGAAGTGATAGAATTGATTGGTTTTATTTATTTTGCTTAAGGATAAGCAAAGATTTAAGGATGGGGATGTTGATAGTTGTGCATTAGTCTATGTTTTTCTAAGCAATTGGCATGTGTTTCTTGCATAATTTTTTATTATTATTGTAGTTTAGGATTCATTTTGTATGATTTCATTTAGTTTGATTTCCATTGTTGTTCTTTTATATCTGATGATAATTTATGGTAAGAATCGCTTATTTTTATGTAGGAAGGAAGATTGAGTAACTTGGAGGTTGAGCTAGAGATCAAAGAGGGGAAGAGAAGAGAAGACTCTTTGTTTCCAATTTCCATGATCATAGGAATCATGCAAATTCCCACAATCATGGGAATTATAATCCGAGATATTATGCAGGGCTTCATTAAACTTAGGATTTTGTAGATTATTAAAAAGAGAATTAAGTCTCCATGGTTAGGGAGACGAAACTCTTTCTGTAGAAAGAGCCTCCTTGAGTGAAGAATACAAATTTTGTCCTTGAGGAAGGTAAAGATTCAAGGATTATCATCAAGATTGGGGAACATAACACATCAACATCAAAAATTCCAGATTTTGACAAAGGAGAGAAAAAGTTTCCTTTATTCAATTTTCTGTGTTTTTCTTTCTTCTAATCTTTGTAAGATGGATTATTTGTGTGTTGATGATGTTATGGAGACCATGATTGGTTGATTTAGTTTTAGGGATTGCTTTTGAACTATTTTTGTTAAACTCTTATTTTATTGAATTAAATGAAAGTGTCTTTAATGATTGTTGATTTTATTTCTATCTTGCAATAAATCGAGAGAGTGAGTAAGATTATTTGTGTAGGAATGTTCAAACATCCAATCAATCCTCACAAGATAACATAATCAATTTCTAACGAGAGAAAGAAACAACAAAACAATAAAAAGATGCTTAACCTAGATCGTCGACCTCAATGTCACCTCTGAACCAGTATCGGGACATCTATCCTTCTATAGGTCTCCCAAGAAAATGCTTCAGCCCCATAAAAATTACCCTAGTCGAAGACCCCTTTTATTCCACTCTATTGTCGCAAAGTTCCCTACTCTCTACTATTCACTGATTTGACAATTTAATAAGTTAGACCACTTACTATTCACTCCTCCTTTTTTTCTTCTCTCTTCCACCGTAAGCTCTCCCTATGCCACCACTCTTCTCTACTTCTATTGCCACTCCTTTCTACTGCTCTATTGATGGGACAATTTAAATTGTTGGTCCACGTATACTATTCCTCCCTACTCTTCTCCTATTATTCACTCATGCCAATCTCTCTATTCTGCCGCCAGTCTCTGTCACTATAGCTTGATGTGACGAGTTAACTCTCATAATTTTTTGTCCATCTCACTATTCATGCTTCTTATTCACTTAACCCTCCAACGTTTGTGAAATGTAGCTCCTGTCTGCGTTTAACTCTTAGGCAGTTCATGCAGACGTTATCTGCATTGCGCAAGACATATGCATGAAATGCAGACGTTGTCTACATAAAACGCAGACTGTGTTTTGATGCTCCTGCTGTCATTTTGCTCATTCAACTTCTGTCACATGCGTATTTTGATTTTTTTTCTTCTTCTTGTCTTTTAATTTTCTTCTTCTTACTCTACGAAGACAAATGAAAATTAATCTTTGAAAAATGACTCAAATGTAGTACTTTCGACTTATTTTAATTTCTTTACTTCCAAATTGTACCTAAAATCATATATGAATTAAAGTATCTTAAGCATTTTCGTATGATTAATCACTAAGTGTAAATGATTAAATGTATCAACAATTAAACACATATCAATTTCTCCCACACTTAGCTTTTAGCCGTCCTCGGGCAAAACATCCAAATTAAGTTCAAAAACTCAAAACATTTACTCAATTCCTATATTTTCCAAGACTATATAACCATAACCAGAAATGAATGACTTTTAAAAATCATAGCAAGAATTCAGCATTCAATGTTTCTACTCATGATCAATCAACAAGCATCATTTTCAAAAACTGAGTAATCTAATGGTAGACTCAGAAAATGTGTTTAACTAAAATATATCCATAGGTACACTCAACACCATTCATGATCATGACAATCCATAACTTTGCATATCATTTCATTTCTCCACCATTATAATTCACATGTAAAACTATGGTTCAAACGACTTTTTAAGGTTGTAATGTAGGTAAAGGTAAGTTGAGATGTATTTAGGTCAAGTAGTATGAAAGCCATCAAAGCTAGTGAAATAAAGCAACACTCATCAAAAACTGGGTACCGTTAGCTATGACGAATGCAACAATTATATTTCACAACCCCATTCAGCTCTCACACACAAACCACATGAATATATACCAATCCGAAGGAATTACTCATACAATTTATGCCAACAATACATTGAAACCACAAGAGTGAACTTTCCAAGCCAATATCTACCTCATATTCAACATACTCAAATAACAAATTCTACCTCATATATCCATATGTCTGTGTTAAATGTAGATAACAGGAGCATGTTTGCTTTCGTCTCAAAATACGCATGTGACAAAAGTTGAATGAGCAAAACGACAACAGGAGCATCACGCATGTGACAAAAGTTGAATGAGCAAAACGACAATAGGAGCATCACGTAGACGTCATTGATGCTCCTGTTGTCGTTTTGCTCATTCAACTTTTGTCACATGCGTATTTTGATTTTTTCTTCTTCTTGTCTTTTAATTTTCTTCTTTTTGCTCCACGAAAACAAGTGAAAATTAATCTTCGAAAAATGACTCAATTGTAATGCTTTCTACTTACTTTAATTTCTTTGCTTCCAAATTGTACATAAAATCATATATGAATTAAAGTGAGTATCTTAAATATTTTCATATCATTAATCGATAAATGTAAATGATTAAATGTATCAACAATTAAACACATATCAATCCTAACTCTATAACACTCTGCACGTTCTCCTTTTTGTTGAATTTAAACACAAAAAGTTCATCCTCGTTCACGACAACATTCTCTAAACCCCTATTCCTCCAAGCAGCTATAACCTATTTGCTAACTAAAGGAAACGCCAGACGCTTCTCAAGGAAAAAACCCACAAGCGAGTTTTTCCATTTCTGCACACCTTGATGTAGCACTTCCAGATGTGCCCATAATGGCCGCTTCTCATCAGCTTTTACGGATCTTAATTTTCCAAGACTACTAGAATCGCCTATGATTGTGCTCAATCCATTCCCATTTGTCTATCTACGGTGCTGTCAGCCCGATGAGCCTCCCAATAGGGGAAACCCTGAAGGGTTAATTAGGTTTGGTGTTGTGTTTTGGGAAATCTTAGTGTCAGGGAGAGGTTGGGTTTTTCGGGTTTTTTGGGTAACGTTGTCGGGTGCCTCTTGTTTCATTCAGGTTTCGGGTGATCCAGATATTTAGGGGTTGGGTGTTTGGTGAATGAAAACAGAGATTAAATGTCTTATTTCGGGAGGTCAAGGAAAGGGTGGGTCGCTGTTCAAGAGGGGTGGATCGGTGGCTAAAAAAAGTAAGTTGAAGCTAAATCTAGCACAAAAATGAAGGTTTAACACCAATCTAATTGACAAGTTTCTACATGTATGACTCCTTAAGCTCCTTGAAACATTGTGACATGTTTAAGTAAAAAGATTCAAGGAAATGCAACTATATAATGTGAGATAGCATTAAAGTATGACAAAAACTGCACATATTAACCAGTAAGATAGTTTTTGTGACCTCCCTTGTAATAGTTTTTGGACCTTGGGTGGTCAGTCAAATAATGAATTTTTCCAGTCCAATTTCAAACTTGTTTCGGCTGAATGAGTTCACTTCTAACTTGTTTAAAGTTTGCTCAAACCGATTTAGTTAATTGAATCAATAGTTAACAGATAAAAGATGGATTATTGAGAATAATAGTACTTTTGTTATTGTATGGACAGTAGAAGTGGGTTTAGCTTTTGCTTTCTTTTTGTTTTTGAAAGAAAATGAATTGATTGAAAAGCCCTTTAAGGGGACAAAAAGGAATCCAAAGATTACAGCGAAAAAACACCAACAAAGCAGCAACTACCCCTAATAGGGCTTGAAAAGGCAAAAGGAAAAGCCCAAGCATCTACCCCTCAGATTGCAAACTAGGTTACAAGCTCTTCATATATTTTTTCTTAGGTATCAAATTGTTTTCAAACTTGTACACTACTAAAGACAATATTCAAACTTTAACGTGCTTTCCTTTACGTGTATCTTCACGTTTCAACAATGAAAAATTGGTTTTGACATCATATACTCCAATTCTCTTATTCCTTCTATGTTGAGTGCGTTGCTTCAGTGTCATGTATAGTTTGCAGCATTAAAAACCCATTTTTTGACAGTAAAGAAGTCGCAGAATCCATCCTACTTTGCAATTGATGGGGTCGAGAGTTCCTAGTTTTTCCACTGCTAATAGTATCACCAAAGATATCTGATACAGTACGGTGGAATGGCAAGCTTGAAGGTTGAAACAGGATATCTCCCAGTTTGCAGTCATCTTGTTCTTACCCAAGGTCCCTACAGTAATCAAAATCCATTATTAGTCATTTGTGCTCAGGAATCCATCAGCTTCATGCACAAGCATTTCAATAGGGGGACAAACAATAGAAGTTCATTCACTTTTGAATGCTCATCGTTATCCAGCTGCATCCGGGACTCTTCTTTATTCTTTTTGAATGTTTCCTCATTCTTAATTGGTCTCCATCCTGGTTTCTTCCTGCAATGTTGTACAGGTCTGACAAAACAACGTAAGGAATTGCACTATCAGGTTCCAATTCTATAATATTGTAAGCAGCAAGTTTTGCCAGATCGAGACGATGATGTATCCTGCTTGCATTGAGAAGGGCACCCCACACACCAAGATGTGGTTCAACAGGCATTCTCTGAATCAAATTATTTGCTTCATCCACAAATCCAGCTCGTCCAAGAAGATCAACCATGCATGAATAATGATCAGGTCCAGGTTCAATACCATATAAGGATCTCATTGAATTAAAATATTCCCTCCCCTTTTGTACTAGTCCTAAATGAACACAGGCTGCTAGAACACCAAGGAATGTAATTTCATTTGGTTCTATGCTTTCATTCTGCATTTTTCCAAATAATTGGAGAGCTTCTTCCCCACTTCCATTTTGGGATAGCCCAGTAATCATTGAGTTGAAAGAAATCACGTTGGGTGCACTAATATTCACAAAAACCCTCCATGATTCATAAACATTTCCACATTTAGAGTACATTGAGACCAGTGAATTCTGAATGAACAAATCAAATTCCATACCCATCTTCACTATATAGGTATGGATTTGTGAGCCATGGTTAGGATTTGCCAGGACAGCTGAAGCACTAAGCATACTGCTAAAGGTGTGAGAATTTGGCCTGACTGCTTTTCGACGCATCTCAATATAGCAGTGAATAGCTTTCTCGTAGTCCCCATTGCTCACTAAACCCGAAATTAGAGCAGTCCAAGCAACATCATCTTTCTCAGGCATCATCCGAAACAACTGAATGGAACTTCCGGTATCCCCTTTTTTTGAATACCCCAAAAGTATTGTTGTCCATGAAACAACATCTTTTTCAGGCATCTTCACAAAAATTCTATGAGCTTGTTCAATCTCACCCTGTTGTACATACCCTGAAATTAACAAGTTCCAAGAAACCATATCTTTATCCCTCATCCTCTGAAATACTCTAGTTGCTTCATTCAGGAAACCACATCTACCATACATGCTTATTATAGAATTTCCCAGCAAGATATCAAACTGAGATCCAATTCTCAGAGCCAATCCATGAAGCTGCATCCCTTCTCTGTATCTTCCAAGATTACCGCAAGCTTCAAACATTACAGTCAAGTTAGTGGGATTAATTGCCACAGCTCTTTCCTTTCTCATATTCAAAAACATGCCAAACCCATCTGCAAAAGACCCTGCCTTCATGTATCCACTAATCATTGCCGTCCAGGTGACCACGTTTTTGTCATGCATCAAATCGAACAACACTCTTGCCTCAGCAATCTTTCCCTTCTTGCAATAACCATCAATCATAGAGCTCCACGAGACAACATCCCTGTCCTTCATACTCCCAAAAATTTTCACAGCATCTTCCAATCTTCCCGCATTCAAATAGCCACTTATCATTGCATTAGAACAAACTGGGTCTCGCCAGTTAACCGGCGTCTCATGGTACAGCGATTCAGCATTATCAAAAAGGCCAGCGCGGAGAAACCCTGTGATCATGGCAGCAAAAGACACTGCATTCTTTTCATCCATCTGAGAGAACAAACTGTAAGCTTCACGTACCATGCAATTGTGTTTTACATATGCAGTAATCATGGCATTATAAGAAGCCGTGTTTCTTTCAGGCATTTGGTCGAACAGCTTCTGTGCTTTACCAAGTTGGCCATTCACTGCATACGCCGTCAGCATGGCAGTATAAGACACAATGGTTTTATGGGACATGCGATTGAAGATCGACTCTGATTCTTCGAGGTTTCCGTTTCTTCCATGTTGGGTAATCTGAGTGTTGCAATGAACGACGAACTTGTTGGAGGCATGGCTTGTCGTAGCACGTTCATGTGAAATTGAAATTGATAGAGTCGAGTAATGGTGCGCAAGTAGTGAAGATGAGACACGAGAAATGAGATTAAAACAGAGGATAGTTGGTCGTTTTGATCGCATTGGCAGTGTAGTCCATTGGCCGTGGGAGGGAGACTTCAATTTTCTTTAAAGGTTGCCTTGAAAGTTGAAATGTCAAGGACGATAAAACGAAACATGTACCCTTTCTTTCTTTCTTTGTTTTTTTTTTTTGGAGAAAACATGAGCTTCACATTTTTTACGAGTAAGTGGAGGGTATTGATGCTAATCATCGAAATTATAGATGGGTACCATAATTATACAAATTTATCTAATTTTTTATTCATATTATATCAAAAATGTCTTATACTATTATAATAAAATAAATAAATATTTTATTAATTTTTGTCTAATTATTTTAATAAATTTTGTTATTAAAATTAAGTCTACTGATTATATCAATTTTATCCAATGTTTAATAACCAATTACATAACATTTGTGTAAAATAACTAAACAAATATTTAATAAAATGATTATTTTTATAATTTTAATACATAATGTTCTTTAGATAATTAAAACAATAAAAGTATTATTACAAATAAATATAAAAATTTAAAAGTATCTAATTTTTTAGTTGTTCTAATTCAGTACTCAAATTTTAAAATTTTTTAATTTGGTGATTAAAATTTTAAAATCTATACAACTTAAGTGTAAACATTATTTTTGTTAGTTATTTTATTAATATGATCGATTTTTGATGGATATATGGACAATCCATATGGCTTTAGGTTTAATGCTAACTCATCTAACTCACATCGCCCTTATCGCATATAATACATGTCAACAAACAAACAAATGCACTTCATCTTCCTCAACTTAGATCAACCACCATCATTGTCACTGCCACTTAACAACACCACTGCTCGCCAATACCCAATGCCTAAGTAGTTAGTCAACCCCTAGTTGTCCCTAACTCAGGCCTTCATGTGCCTATTATTAGCTTAGTCTCTCTTATTTATTCTTTGCCAATCATCTCCTTTAATTTTTTGCTGCAATTTATCAATGTCACTTGACAATGTTGTTACTTAACCAACTATTGCAATCCCTACCTATCATAGTCTCCAAAGCATCCATCCATTGATGCTTGAAAGCAATCCAATATCCAGATGTCTAAAAACACCCATTGATTGTCTATTTTCATAAGCGCACGATGTAGTTATAGCTAGCATGACGAGTATGGATTGTTGTGTCTAGTTTCTTTTGCTTTTAATTGCTTTCATATCTTGATTTTGGTTACAAATATGTGTTTTGATTCAAATGTGAGATAAATTGAGTGAAAATGGTGTGAATATTGCATGAATGTTAATTGGATTATTTTGTGAATTTTGTTTGAAGGTTGAAAGGAAAGTTGACGTAAATTTTGCGTGAAAGGAAAAGGAAAAAACAAAGAAAGGTGGTGATTAAAGGTGTCACCACTAGTGACTAACTTGTTACCACTGTGACAAGCTTAGTCACGGTGGTGTTACACGGGGGTGACGATGAGTTACACCTGTGACTGCCATACTCACCCCATTACATATATTTTCTTTAATTTTTCTACTTTTTATGTGGTAGCTGCAGGGGTCACGGCTCGAAACCCTAAACCTAGAATCATACTACAAATAGCTAGAGAGGATGGTGGCGGCAAAGATACACTTTGCTCTATAGACACATATTCTACATTTTTATTCTGACACACCGAAAGACTGGGAGAGAGAGAATAGATAGAAAAAGAAGGGGAGAAGAGACGTGAAAATAGAGAGAGTCGGGTAAGCAGAGAGAAACCCAGCAATAAGGTGAAAACAATGCGAGCCTTCATTCAATTTGGTAAGGACCAAGCAGAACTAAAAAGCGAGAGCTAATGCAGGAAGCTTAAGAGGGCCAGGAGAACACTACAACTCCCTCATCTTATCTATGTTTGCTTATTATGTTCCTTATCTATTGCATTGCTTCTTTGTTATTTTACTGGATTCATTATTCTGTAGTTTAATTGACCCATACTCTATTAAATTTTGATAATTTATTTCATTTATTTACTCGATTTGTTGCTTTAATACTTCTCTTGTACTGATAAAGATGAGATTGAAGTATATGAAGATGATAATGTTGTTATTTCCGTGATGGGCTGATCTCTTTTTCTTAAGGATTAATGTATCCATTTTAGTCAAATATGCATTATTCAAGGAATAGGTAGTTGTCTTATGTTGCTATAGTTTCCAAACGGAATGGATGTAATAACATGATTAAACTTTATGCCATTTTAGTATTTAATGAAGGATCGAGAAAAGAAATTTAATATGGAACAAAAAATATAGACACTTAGGTTAAGAATTAAAAATATATTAACTTAAGTGGTAATTAGTAGTCGATTTTCCATAATTAATTCAAATAATAACTACTCGAATACAAAAGTTAGATTTTGTTTATTATTCGAGTTGATCTTATAACCCAACTGTTAATTTTATTAAGACAACTATCCAATCATTTTTCCTTAATCATGCATAGGAGGTTACATTAGTGAAATTAATTCTCAAGAGTTTTCCACTTCGATTAATCTATTCGTTTTTACTTCCGGTTGAATCAGTTTACTTTTCAGTTTAATTTTTGATTTTCTTTAAAGCCTTCACTCAAGAAATCGGGATAAAATGTTTAAGATTGCATGTGTTTTCATTTTTTATTCAAGATTAATTTGAGTAGACCAATTTCACCTCTGTGGGAGACGACCCTAGGTAATCAAATACAACTACCTTGTATACTTGCATGTATGATAACCTAGGTATCTTTAGAACTTATATAGGCATAACAAGTTTTTAACGCCGTTGCTAGGGAGGTGTTTAGTGTTTTGAACTTGAATTAATTTTAATTATTTTTGTTTGCTAAAGTGATTTTGATTGTTTATGTTTGTTTATGCATATATGTTTTATTGTGTTTTTTTGTTAAGGTGTTTTGTTAATTTTCGTTATTAATTCAGTACTGTCTTATTTTGTTAACATGTTTTATTTCATGGTTTCTTATTAATTTAGCATTTCCTTTAGTTAGTTTAAGCTAGGTAGGAGGACTCTAGGAAGTGCACTCAATTAGTTTACACTAGGAAGGAGATATGTGGATAATGAACTCATCCCTTTTATTGATAACATACATCGAATACGAAGACCTCAAGTGGACATTGAAGATGATCGCAAAGAACCCAAATGTAAAGATCAAGTTAATAACCAAAAGATAGGTTAAAGGTAGCTAGTGATGAAGGAGTATGCTAAACCGATGATTGGCACTGCCATTTCATGTATATGAATGGGAAAGGTAGCTAGAAATTATGAATTGAAGAGCATCCACTATAATATGCTGCCATCTTTCTATGGGGTTCCCAATGAAGACCCTTTAAACTTCATTCAGAAATTTTATACCACTCTCTAAACCTTTCCATTGGATGGATTAAATGAAGATCAAATCAGAATGAGATGCTTCTAATACACATTGAAGGATTGGGCCAAGGCATGGTTGATGACCCTTCCACTTAGTTCATTGACTACATGGGAGGAGGTGTACAACAAATTCATGGGAAAATTCTATTCCCATCAAAATACTTCTGAGTTGCGGATGAAGATAGCTACTTTCACTCAAATGGAGGGAGAGCCAATCCATGAGACATAGGAACGCTTCAAACTCTTGCTAATCCAATGCCCAAACCATCATTTTCCACTTCCTATGCAAAACCAATTCTTTTATGATGGATTGACATAATAATGTTAATACATAGTGAATAATGCAGCAAGAGGAGCTATGGGAGAGAAAACGGTCGAAGAAACATACAAAATTTTAGAAATGATGGGGTTTGTTCTCAACAAAAAAGCATGAGGGGAAGAAGAGCTGGAGTTTATAAAGTGAGCTTGAATTAAGAACTAGTTAACAAGGCATGTAAAGATGCTTACTACAAGACTATCCCAAAACATTCCAAATCAAGAGGTATGTGGTATGTGTGGAATTTATGATCATGGTGCTAATGTTTGTTCGTATTCTTGTGAGCCTTTTGTAGATGGGGAAGAACAAGTGAACTCACTTAACGATTTTCAACCAAAGGAGAGAAATGATCCGTATTCAAATACTTACAATCCTATTTAGAGGAACCACCCCAATTTTTTATAGAAGATCAACAACCCACTAGGGTAACCCCAACCGCTGTACCAAAAATTTCAGAGGCCAAACTATTTCAAGGGCAATCCTCAAAAGAAAACATACCAAGAAACCTTCTTTGGAGGTTCATTCAGGTAACAACTCAGAATCAAGAAATGAACAACAAGAGATTCGACTCCTTAGAAGCGTCTATCAAAAGGATTGAGATTCAATTAGGGCAACTTGCTGCTCAAATGCGTAACAATTAAAATGGAAAGTTTCCTAGTCAACCCTAACAAGCCCAAGAAATTACTATTCTGAGAGGTGGTAAAGTGATTGACAATCATGTTGAGTTCCCTTTTAAGCTGTCTGATGCTGATAATTAGGAAAAGGAGAGCCTCACAAAAGAAGAAGATGAGTGGAATGAGAAAAGCAATGAGAAAAACTCTTCAAGTCACATTCAAAATCTGAAAACTTAAGCTTGACACCAAGGACAATGAAGGACAAAAACTGCACAAGGAGACGAATCCTTATCGACCACCAATTCCATATCCAATCCACCTTAAGGAATTAAAACAAGATGTGTAGCTTTCCTATCTATATGGCATGCTTTATAAGGTTAATGTTAATCTACTCTTGTTATGTAAGGCCTAAAATTGTACCCTATTTGGAATGTTACATGCTTATGAAAGTATACGTGATAGGTGTTAAAATTGTGATATGATTTGTAAGTTGCATATGACTTGAATTTTGGTTTAATGGATCATACTTAGTGAATTGGAATTAATTGTTCCATTAGAAAATTGATGTATTAAAATGTAGATTTGGACTAGGAAATTTGTCAAGTGGCTAGACCAGTTGGTATATGGAAATTAGTATGACTGAGCCAACACATGGAATGACATTTGGCATAGTTTAAATGTGTGACAAATGGACCAATTATTATGTAACAAATAGACCAATCTTGGAGTGACATGTTGACTAATTGGTTAAATGAAAAATTTCCTAATAGATGTGTGACATTTGGTAGCTTAAAGGGAGGACAAATGTGACACATGCATTGGTGACATGTGCTCCTCCAAGATTAGGACACCTAGCAACTTTGGTGTAAACTTGCAAGAAGTTTCTGTAGCCTCCATTGAAGCATCTCCATCGAAACCATTCACCCTCTCTTAGCTCTAAATTTTTGCTTCACTTTCACTTAGAATTCTTGCAAGATATTGCATCAAGAAAGCTACCATATGCTATCTTCTATGTTGCTATCTTTTGATGTTTAAGAGCATCTTAATTTCACTTGGATTTTGAACTTATGTTGGTTGTTTGGAAGGCTAGTTTCGCTTGTTCTTTGGAGTTAAGAAGTTAAGAGAATTCTAAACTTGATAGCATGTATTAATACGAATTCTTGATGCTTGAATTGGGATAGAATATGTGTTGAGTTAATTGTAACACCCCACTCCCGCTGGACCCGAACCTGATATAGATGGTGATATCCGAATCCGTGCTCCGCGAGGGTGGCGTGCCACATCACTTAACAATTAAAGTCGGTATATATTTTTTTTTGAAAACTCTTATCACTGATCATTCATTAGGGCCCATTTTTTCTTTTTCAAAACATTTTGTTTACTTAAACTGAAAACAACACATATTACATTTTAATCGATGAAGCATAAAGT
>JANQAP020737878.1:0-12813 GCA_026874005.2 Erythroxylum coriaceum | reverse complement strand
GAGGTCAAGGCCGATAGTGATCAAGACTTTATGGACCTGATGTTAACTCTCGAGGAGAAGGGACAACTCTCTGGTTTCCCGTATGATTCAGATACTAGTATCAAGTCAACCTGTCTGGTATGCTTATATACAATTGAAATGAAAACCAAAAGGCTGTTGTTCGGCCAGTGAGTATTGTTTTGATATGAAGTTTTTATTTGTTTACAGGCTCTAATTGCTGGTGGCGGCGACACCTCCTCACAAACACTGTCGTGGGCCATCTCCTTGCTTTTGAACAATCCCCACACTTTGAAGAAGGTCCAAGAAGAATTAAACCTCCATGTTGGTGACAAACGTCAAGTAAAGGAAGATGACATTAAAAACCTTGTGTATCTCAAGGCTATAGTCAAGGAGACCCTACGTTTATACCCTGTTGGCCCGGTAACGCATCGGGTAGCTACAGAAGATTGCGTTGTAGCTGGCTATCATGTCCCAGCAGGCTCACGTTTGGCTATACATATATGGAAAATTCAAAGGGATCCAAAATTTTGGCCAAATCCGTTAGTTTTCGAACCAGAGAGATTTCTCACAAGCCATGCGGACATTGATGTTAGAGGACAACATTTCGAACTGATTCCATTTGGTTCTGGTCGTCGATCCTGCCCAGGTTCATCATTTGCCCTCGAATCCCTCCACCTGACACTTGCTAGATTCCTTCATGCCTTTGATTTTGCGACGCCGATGAATAAGCCTGTTGATATGGCTGAAGGACCAGGAATGACTACACCAAGAGCAACCCCATTAGAGGTTCTCCTTTATCCACGCCTCCCTACTGAGCTCTATAATAGTTGAAATATGGAGGCCTCATGAATATTGTGTTCTTCAGGTTGTCCTCCGTGGGATGTACCCTGAATTGTACTTTTGTATAAATTTCTAGATCTTTAAGGTTATGATGGCGTATGTAATGCAAAATTCCAATCAAATCGACACTTTAAAGGCTAGCTTGATCACCTGCCAGGCCATGTTATACGCCTATTTTAACGTCTCATCGTTAAGCTTGTGGACATATTTATGATACGAATTTTAGTTCAAGGCCACTTCTGACTTCTGGTTCATAACGTTAGGTTCCTATTCATTTCTTTTCTAAGTTAGCTAATGTCTCCACCCGAGAAAAGAACTGTTAAGAGCTTAGAATTTTTGTAGACACTTAAAACTCCATTAGCTAATATCATCCATCAAAATTTCAAACTTTGGTTGATGTAACATTTGTCTGTAAAATCAAAATCAGGTTGAACAAATGAGAATCAGTGCAATGGTTTACTTATCCGAAACCTGGACGCATGGATTCAACTCTTCGTACAGCTGGTATATAAACTCATCTTATGCTTACTCCATGGGAATAAGAAAAGTCGCATACATCTCATATAGTAGAAACATTGATATCCTGCTTCTTAACTTGAATTTCACCTCAGTTTCGCCAACGTAGATATCAAAGTATGTAATGTTTAGGATTTCTCGAGCTATCAGATAATTTCAGATTCTTCACTTTCACTGATTCTAAGAGGGGAAACTTGTATAAGTCAATGCTCCTCTAATTCATCCAATACTCATCTATTCTGATGAGGTTTTGGATAAGCTGGTTCACTAGAAAACAGAAGTTCCAGCTTCTTGTTTGATGTGCAAGGCCAAGCTGGTTCACTAGAAAACAGAAGTTCCAGCTTCTTGTTTGATGTGCAAGACTTCTTGATTTGATGTCTACCTAATGCACAATATGGTATAATTTGAAAGTTTAGAGGGTGTATGTCGTGGAGGATTGATCAAGTTTGAACAATAAAACATATATTACTCCAGGCGTGGTTTTGTCCTCGAAGAAAGAGACTTGAAAGTTACATCTTCTCCATTAATATTGCACACATTTGTTATAAAAAAAATGTAAGAATCCCTTATATACATATCCAAATTGTTCAAGTCTCTCTCGATGATAGCAATTCATTATAAGATCGGTTACAGGTCAGTCAACAGGTTGAGCTGGACTATGGTGCAGAATCGGTGGATATGCTCTAACACTGACCATCGCTTTTCTTCTACCATACCTGAAAGGTATCAGTTCTAATATTTTCCCATTACTTTAATGATCTGCAGTCGAAGCTAGAAGTGCCCGGCCATTAATAGGCCACTACCGGTTAGTAGTTTTTTGCATATTGGATAAAAATTAATTACGTTTTTTAGATTTTAATAAATTTACGGGTTAAAGATAATAAAATAGTCCGATAAAAAATTTTGATTAATAAACTAACGTCTAGCAAAGAGAATGGACCTTAGTCAGTATGGCCAAACATGCATTGGGCTTGTGATGAGGAGGCCAAATACGGTTACTATATATAGTTGCTAAGGCCTCCTGTCGTCTGATTAAGAGGTTAAGTAAATAGTGAATGTTTGGAGTCTCTGATCCGTTAAGAGATTCACGTGTTTAAAAAGACACATAAAGACATTAATGACATCCGCTTGATCAACTTTCATACAGGACGTCGAGAAAATTCGAACATTTCGGCGTCAAAAAGTTAGCTCAAAGTTATAAAAAGCAAAACAAGTATTTTCTACGTTCTTCATTTATTCACTTTCACGTTTGATCCTAACCACGTAATTGAGGCTCTCGTTACGCATTACACTATCCCGTTATCGGGTCCTGAACTTCGATGTAGGCCTATCAGACCCCATCAGGATTGGGATCGATCCAGCTAGCTAAAATTTGGCGACAAAATTATTCATAACCAATGATAAAAACGTCTCCTCTGTGCCCGCCTCAAAGTTCCAAATGTATAGCTTCAATAACTGATGCTGAAACTGTGGCATATAACGAAAGATTGACACACATTCAATGAGAGCTTTATCATTCTAGGTGATGCAGATTCTGAGCTGGTTTTCCCTTTCAGGAGTAAAATTGTCTAGTTGAATAGATAAAAATCACTACGAAGTTGCCCTGTCCGACTTCTATTTCCTTACTACAGTGTGCATCGTCGAAATAGTCGTTCTTGTTGGAAGTTTGAATTAAGTCACATGAGCTCACCAATTAAGGAGTTTTTTATATGCTATCGGAGGTTTCGACAATGCTTTTATACTGACTTGAAAATTACCACTTAACAAGTCTCCTGCTGCAGATATATGGCAACAAATGAAAGAAACCTTTGATTTTGTCGTTATATAGTTTGATATTGTTCGATCAATTTTCATTATAAGAATAGCTACAGAAAGCAGCCAACTGGACCGGCTAGACTTTTATGCTTTTAGCCTTTTATAGTGTTACAACATAGTTGACTTTCATCAGATGAATCCAAGTTTACTGTGTTAGATTTCAAACAATAACATTTACTTAATTACCCAAATCACTTAATCAATAACAAACTACTCAAACAATTTTGATAACTCAAAGATAAATTGAACACACGGTTTTAACGTGAAAAATTATGGGGACATAAAGTATTTAAGATTTCGAGCTAAAAACACCTTACAAAATTGATGTGTCATAATTTTACCTCATTTTTAACATTTAAGATCTTCCATAATCTATCTTATTATGTTCAAAATTTAGTATTTTGTTTTATTTTTGCAAGATACGGTTTGAAGATACTATTTAAGTACAAAAAGTGGCCCTTAATTCAAGTTTGAAAATTTAAATAGAGGAGCAATCTCAACAATAATTAAAAGTGAATTAAGGAGATTTGAGCAACTAAAATGTTTTATTTTTGTAGAATGTGGGAATACTTTCTGCTTTTATATTTGATTTACTATCAACTGAATATATATTATTTAATTATTTAATATATCAATTATTAATAAGAACTATGAATAATTTAATTTAATATATTTAATTAACTAAAATTAATTATTAATATGAATTATGAATCAATTTAATTATTAATTATTATAAATATAATTAAATTTAAAATATCTTCAAAATATATATAATCCAAATAAAATTTGATTTAATAATTAAAATGTATTTAAAATAAATATTAATTTTCAATAAAAAGTCAAATTTAAACTATTTATTTTAATAAAATATAATAATTTATTAATAAATATTATATAAGAGACTAAAATAAATTTATTTAATTAAAAATAATTTATCTTTAAGTTTTATGTAATATATAATTATTATCGTTGATAAAAATATAACTATATTGATGTTAACAATCAAACAAGTTTTTATTTTTATTTGAAAGAAAAATAAAAACTAAAAATAAAAAACTAAAACTAAAAATTAAAACAGAAAAACAGCAGTAGAAGCAAATAACCCTAATTAAACAAAATACTACTGACCCACTACTCCTAAAAACTAGGAAACAACTAAACATGACTTTAAAGCACTTAATCATCACCCCCCTTGCTTCATAGCTTTTGACTCCTGCAAGTACTTTGAACTTATTATGCTTGGCAAAAGACAAAGACTTGGGTAAGTACATCAACAACTTGCTCATTTGTGCACAATACTTCAACTCAATTTTCTTTTAGTAACTAAATCTAGAATGAAGTGGTAACGAGTATCAATATGCCTGTTCATACCGTGAAAAGTATAAACTTCAGTTGAGTGAAAAGACAGGAATACGGTGGAAATGGCTTGTAGCATGATGACAACAAACAATGTTCCAAAGAAGTTTTGGTCTCAAGGAGTGGCAACGACAGTGTATATGGATTAGCAATTTCAACCCCTTTTCATTTAAAAGTCCATAACGCAAGTGCCACAGTTTTGCATTACTTGCGGTTTATCTTTATGTTGATGATATAATATATACAGGATCCTATAAGTCTATTATTGTCGAATTTAAGTCCTCCATGATTAAAAAACTTGAAACATCGGATATGAGTTTATTACATCATTTTCTTGGCTTGGAGTTGACTTAATGTGCTGATTGGATTTTATTTCATAAGGAAAATATCATAATGATCTGCTGAAAAGTTTTAATTATAAGAGAATAGGTTGCTGAAAAGAATAAAAGCTAAAAGGGAACTTTTATCAAACAAGTGATAGGCAAGAAACTAGGCTGGAAAACTTCACGTATTCATTTAAGAAACCAACCTTTTAATGTAACAAACAATGAGAAAATGATGTCCCACTTTAACCTAGTAACAACCTACTGACCACAATTAACAACACACTAACTAGCTATCCACTAACACAAGTAATGACCCACTAACTATCTATCCACTGACACACTTTATTCTCCTAAAAATATGCTACCATAACTTAAACCATGATCATATATTTCTACATTAATATCTGACACTTTCCTTTAATGTAGATATTAATGTAGAAATCATTAACACCTAACAGATCTCTCAAATACATGAGTTTCTTTAATGGTAATGGATTGGTAAATAAATCTGCAACTTGATCATTGGTATTAAAATACTCTCATCTCAATTTCTCCTTTTGCATCCAGCTCTCTTATGAAGTGATGACGAGTCTCAATGTGCCTTGTTCTGCAGTGATAAACTAGATATTTGCCATTGCAATCGTTGATTGATTATCACAATAGATTGTAGTTGCCTCTGCTTGAGCTTGCTTTATGCCTACCAAGATCCTTCGCAACTAAACAACTTGACAAGTTGCTACAATAACAGCCATATATTCAACCTTTAAAGATTGACAGAGCAGTAGATGGTTGTTTTTTTAAACTCCATGAAATAACAATCGTGCCTATAGTGAACACATAAGCTGTAGTACTCTTTCAATCTTCAGTGCAGCCTCATAAATCACTATCTAAGAAACCATACAATCTAAAAATGATTGAGCATTTATACCATATTACCTAAGAGATTTTTCCTTTCAAATATCTCAAGATTCATTTTGCAGCACCCAATTGATTCTTGCTAGGACTTTGCATAAACTTGGATAGGAGACTTGTTGCTTGCATGATATCAGGTCTGCTATTTTTGAGATATAGTAAACATCCTATTAGGCTCCTATATAATTGAGCTTCAACTTTTTTACTCCCATCATCGAAGCAAATTTTTTGATTGGTACACATAAGAGTACTTACAACATTACAATCCTTCAAATTGAATCTTTTGAGAAGATAATGAACATAATTTTCTTGAGAAATAAAAATTCTTGAATCATATTGCTTGACTTCTAGCCCTAATAAGTAACTCATCAAGCCTAAATCAGTCATTTCAAACTCGTCCAACATCATTTTCTTAAACTCATCCAACAATATGTCACTATTACTAGTATAGATCAAATCATCAACATAGAGACAAATGGTAAGATTTTCAACTGTACCTCTAGTTTTCATATACAAAATTAGCTCATGTAGACTTTTTTAAAAATCATTTCTATATAAATGTTCATATATTCTTTCGTACCAGGCCTGAGGTGCTTGTTTCAATCTATATAGGCATTTTTCAGATGATAGACTTTGTCTTCACGATCTATCATCTCATATCCTTTTGGTTGTTGAGCCTACACTTCTTCCTCCAAAGTTCCATGTAGGAATGCCGACTTCACATCAAACTAATAAACCTTCCAATTAAAATTATTAGCAATAGTTAGAACAATTTGTATTGTATCAAACCTTACCATTGGAGAGAAAGTTTCTTCAAAGTCTATGCCTTCTCGCTACATATATCCAAGTGCAACTGGTCTTGCTTTGTATTTTTGGATAGTTCCATCAGCATGGAACTTAATCTTGTATATCCACTTTAGCCCAACAACTTCCTTCCCATTTGGACGATCAAGTAGCTCCATCATTTTGTTTCTTTCTAAGGTTCCCATTTCTTCATCCATTGTTGCACGCCATTCCTTAAACATTTTTCCTTCTTCAAAGTAGATTGGTTCTTCAATTTGAGCAAGCTGACATTGATTTATGCTTTAATAAATTTCTTGCAAGGATTTCCATTTTCTTGGTGGTGAATCTGATGAGGAAGACCCTGGGGAGTACAAGTTTTTATGACATTAGATTGGCTTTCTGTCGATGTATATGATTGAGGGCTACTTGGTGTAGAAGGATTCGAACCTCCATTTTGATCTTCTTCTCTCGTGGTAGTACCAAGGGATTCACTGTCTTCAAGTAATGTTCTTGAAATTAATTGCATATTCTTCCAATCCTAACTATTTTCTCATCAAAACCAACATCACAATTTATTATCAATTTTTTTGTGAGGATTATAAAAACGATATCCTTGTGTTTCGTTATTGTAACCGATGAAAATACATTTGATGCTATTATCATCTAATTTTTCTCTTTTTTGAGATGGAACGTGCACAAATGCAATACAACCAAAAACTCTTAAATAAGTAACTTTAGGCTTCCAACCATACCATGCTTCAAATGGTGTTTGATGATTCAAAGTTGTTGTGGGAGATTGATTTAGAATGTAGGCTAGTGTATGAATTGCTTCTGCCTAGAAATTGTTTGGGTTTTTGTCTTTCAACATACTTTTTCCCATCTCTATAAGGCTACGATTCTTCCTTTCTGTTACTCTGTTCTGTTATGGTGTGTAGCTAGTTGTTAATTGTCTTAGAATCCCACATTCTTCACAAAAATTATGAAATTCCTGAGAGAAAAGCTCTTCCCCACGATCTATTCTCAAGGTCTTTATTGGCTGCTCACTTTTTCTCTCAATGTATGTTTTGAACTTCTTAAAGATAGAAAAAGCTTCTAATTTTTCCTCGAGAAAATAAACTCATGTTATTCAACTAAAATTATCAAATAAATACAAAGAAATACTCGTTGTTGTTGAGGGAAAGTGTCTTTATCGGCCCATAAATGTCTGCATGAATAAGCTCTACTGGTTTTGAAGATCTTCTTACTTACCATTTTGGAAAAAAAAGTCATGATGTTGCTTCCCAATTACTCACATATCTCATTTACATCTTTAATCACTGGCAACCTATAGATATAGTTCTTTTTTGACATGAGAATTAAATTTCTAAAACCTAAATGACCATATCTATGATGCCAAAGCCATTTTTCATCAGTCAATGTTGCCTTTAATGCGTGTTTTTCATCAAAATTGACAATGTAAGGAAAAATCTTATTTTTTGCAATGGGTACAGTACCAAGCAAGGCTCTCTTTGATCTATCTTTAAACATATAGCAAATTAGAGTCTTCAAAAATAATTGAATAACCATTCATCATAAATTGTCCCACACATAATAAATTTGAATCCAAATCAAGAAAAAATAATACATTCTAAATACAATTCAAGTTAAGAGAATTCAACATTAGAGTACCTTTTCTTTGGGCCATACGTATTGTTCCATCACCCATTATAATTCGACTTGTCATAGATTTGTCCAAATTTGTGAAAAGTTGTAAATCGCTTATCAAGTGATTACTACAACCATTGTCGATGTACCAAACTTCTGAAGCACTTTCTTTGGATGAAAAATGCTAGGAAGAGAGTCTCACTTTCATCTTCCTCTTTCTCTTCGATTAGGTTAGTTTGTTTTTCTTTAAGTCTGCAGAACATTTCTATGTGCCCATATCTCTTGCAATAGTAGCATTGTTTTTGTCTCCCATTCTCACCCTTGTTAGTGCTTCTAAATTACTGGTTATTCCAGTTGGATTGGCCACCACTTTTGCCTCTTCTTCTTCTTTATGAGGAATCTCCACCACTTGATTTGTTGAAGTTACTTTTATTGCTTGATTCATTGTCGTCTTTTCCATTTTGTGAAATCTACATCTTACTGTAAAAAACATTCTTAACATAATAATTATCATATCTCTTTATTCTATCTCAAAATCCTCCATCCTGCAAACCACTGTCTCCTCTCTTCTGTTTGGGTTCTGTATTGTGGTCATCACCTTTGAAGACCATCATTAACTCAATCGGTATTGTTCTTTTGTTCTATTTTCATTAACGAAGTTATGTTAATTTTAACTTATACCTTTAGGTGTTTATAGTGAGTTCTTAATTATGCATTTGATGTATGAGTTGTGTTTATGGTTGTGTTTCGAAGATGATTTACTGTCTATCTTTGTTATTTGTATATGGGTTGGCTTCTTCCCAATGACCTTTAACGCTTCCCTCATCAAAGCTTCGTAATTATTTGACGAAAGGTCTTCAAGAGTATTTTATTTTTATTCATTTCCATTAATAGTAATATAGCCTAATATAGATAATACTATATTTCTGTACATCAAGAACATAGTTATGTTTATTCTACTTTAAATTCTAAATTTTGCATATGATACAAACTACACAATAGATTTTTGAAATTTTAGTAAGGGTAACTTTCATATCATTAGGCACATTGAAGATGTATAAGTGCTAAACTGGACTACTTTCACTTATCATCGAAATTGGAGTTGAACATATCATTATTTTATTCTAAATCGACATTTGCAGAATATACCTTTTAACATTATTAATCAAGGAATGTCAACATGGCGATTAGTTCCTGATGGTATTAATTCATTCTGTTGGGAGAAATGTGGCAAAATTGTCCTTACTGAAGAAATAAACAATGCAGAAAAAATCTCCCCTTCATACACTAATGTTCATTTGCCTTCCATGGCTGATCATCTGCTTCAAGGTGTTTAGTATCATCCGAACAACGTCACTTTCATTATTATGTACATCTTATTTTCTTTTATAAAGCTATTATATATATTGACATGTGATGGTATATACTACATGTTATTTTAAGCTTCCTTGAATCTCGAAGATGACATGTATGCCCATGGAGCCGGGAGCGATGTCACAACGCTCCGTAAAGGATTAGAGAAATCGGTTGTTTTGAAAAATTCGTCAATTCCACAGACTTCGTCCGGTCATTCACGTATGCATGTCACTCTAATTTTGGTTTGTTTAACGATTTACTAATCTGAAAATATCTATTTTCTATACTTATTGTGTTTTAGGTAAACCGTTTCGTACTGGCAGTTCATCTGGAGAACTTGTCTTCCATACTAAATCTGGCAACTCATTCACTGTATGCTCTAAAGGTTTACCCATAGCGGAAACGCTATTGCAAGAGGGTGTGAAAAACCTACACCTGAGGGAAGAACTATCCCTGTTTCAATTGGTGCCTTCAAACATGCAAGAACCCTTCTCGAGAATTCAGACATCGGAGACTCATTTACCTTTACCGACTCTCATGTCACTTGAAATTCAAAAAAATAATTATATCACTGTCATTTATCGATGCAATCAACTGGACTCAGCTTTAAAGTTGATTTGTTATTATATCTATAAGAATTTGTCAAACAACCTCTCTACTAGTTAGGAGTGAAGCTGCGTACTATTGAGTATGGACTTTTATTATTCTTGTTCTTTGACTGTCAGAACTGTTAACCTTCTAATTCAAAGTTTGTACTACTCTATATATTATATTATTATATTTATACAATTATTAAAATTTTAATAACTAATTTTTGCATTATTAGTAAATATTAATGATTAATTAATACTACTGTTTAACACTTAAAATTATGTTGTGTGTGTTTTTCCAACAATAATTTGTAAACATTCAAAACAAATCTCCAATAAAACATATCTTAACTATGATAGATTATAAAAATGTTAGTTTAACAATTTCAAAAAATGTGAATCCTCTAGTGATGATTTTGCCAAATGGTCACCAAATGTATTGCAAATTATTGTGGAACATTTGGTGACGATTTTCAGAAATCGTCACTGAATGTGGACCATTTAGTGACGATCAAAACAAAATTCGTAACCAAATGTTGATCCTTTGGTGACGCTTCTCAAATATCGTCACCAGGTGGTTATTTTTAGCGACAATGTGAAAAACGTAGCAAAAAACATGAAGCTAAATGTTTACGAACATTTGGTGGTGATTTTTGAAAATGGTCACCAAATGTGAACCCTTTGGTGACGGTTTCAGAAATTAGTCACCAAATGTTTACCAAATTATGGTGACGATTTTTGAAAAGTGTCACCAAAAGTTCATTTAGCGACGAATGTTTAAAATCGTTACCCAATGTGGATCATTTTGTGACGATTTTCAGGAATCATCACTAAATGTTCATCATTTGGCCACGATTTTTGACATTCGTCATCAAATGTTGATCCTTTTGTGACGCTTTTATAATTTGTCGCTAATTGCTTAGTTTTAATGACGATTTTAAAATTGTCGCAATATGGTCGCTTTTAGGGACGATTTTTGAAACGTCCCAAAAAAAAAGTAGTTAAATGTCTACTTTGTTGTAGTGACGTGAATCACAGCCAAAAACAACTACAATAGTCAAAGAATAATTGCTTCCTTAGATAGAAACGTCACAATATGGTCACTTTTAGTGACGATTTTTGAAACGTCGCTAAAAAAAAGTAGCTAAATGTCTACTTTATTGTAGTGACATGAAACACATCCAAAAACAGTTACAATGGTCAAAGAATAATTGCTTCCTTAGATAGTCATTATCTTAAAGTAGAATACATTTAATCTCATCTTGATTAGAATTTTAAACCTAAGCAACTTTATCTTAAAAGAGTTCCACATAAATCCAACTAAATCTAATTTCAAATAATACCCAAATTTATGTAATAAAATATCATAACATGTACCTCCCCAACAATAATCCCACCAATCATTATTTGTCGGTCATAGGTTCGCTGTTGAGCTTTAAATGTGCTAATTAACGAGAAGCGTGAGAGCGGAGGAGGCTGTGGTCTCAATTCAATCAATTGCGTGAATCAATTGCCATGCACGTGCACTTAACCCTGTAAGTCAGTTCAAAACTCGAAACTATTTAGCAGATGCACGACCTAAATCCATGTGTCAGTTCAACACTCGAAACGATTTAAAAGAATAGAGACGCAAAAATCTTCATTACAGTCTCATCTAACACATTATTTAATTAAATATATTTAATATATTATTTAGTTTATAAAATAATGTTACAAGAAGACTCATCTCACACATTATTAAATTAAATTGTTTAAGTGACGATGAAATTCAACCTAATATGAAATTTTTTAAGAAAAATAATACTATAAAAGAGTTTATTATATTATAAATAATTTTTACTATTAGTTGTTCAAAATTTATAAAATAAATAATCGATTTAGTTATTTTTTAGACACCTTCACTTATTGATTTAAAAAAGATACGCAGCTGCCTTTTGATATTATCTATTTTAGGTGCTAATATAAATCAATCTTTAGTACCTTTTACCCAAAACATGTCCTATGGATTCGATAGGACATATAAGATGCGGCTAAATTCTCAGTCGGTTATAAAATATATTTTCCGTTCGTAATGTGAGAGAAAATAA
This sequence comes from Erythroxylum coriaceum, assembly GCA_026874005.2. NCBI lineage: Eukaryota > Viridiplantae > Streptophyta > Magnoliopsida > Malpighiales > Erythroxylaceae > Erythroxylum > Erythroxylum coriaceum. The sequence goes on along the minus strand of JANQAP020737878.1, from coordinate 588 downwards.
AAAGGAGATACTGGAGGTAGGACACTCCGCCATCGAGGTTGGCGGGGTGGAACACGTGGAGACCACGTGGCCATCCCGCCATGCAAGATGGCGGGGTGGGAACACGTGAAGACCACGTGGCCATCCCGCCATCTTGCATGGCGGGGTAGGAACATGTGCACGGCCATCCCGCCAATCCCAACGCTGGTATTGATATTTCATATAAAAAAGCATGGTATGCTCGTCGCAATGCTATCGATGCTGTTTATGGAGATTGGTCGACTTCGATTGCTGAACTACCCAAATATATGAACCAACTGCAAGCAATCAATCCTGGCATAGCGGTAGGTTGGCGTCATCATCCACACTCAGGTAGTGATACAAATATATTTGGGTACGTGTTTTGGGCTTTTGCTCCCGTTATTGAAGCGTTTCAACACATTAGACCTGTGTTATGTGTCGATGACACTCATATGCGTGGGCCATATAAATCCAAATTGCTAACTGCAATTGGAATTAATGCCGACAACCATTACCTTCCACTTGCCTTTGCTCTTGTAGACGAAGAGAATAATGACAGTTGGAGTTGGTTCATGACTCAACTTCGAA
>JANQAP020737560.1:0-12817 GCA_026874005.2 Erythroxylum coriaceum | reverse complement strand
GAAGAATATAATTGATCTAACAAAATCACCCAAAATCATTCAATTCATGCTTACTAACAGATTCGGGGTCCAACAGAGGAAGGGTATCGTCTGTGCTAATGTCACACACAGACGCAAAAAGGAAGACAGACGCACGAAACATAGATGTAAGGGATCGTCTGTGATGACGTCACACACAGACGCAAAGGAGGAACCCAGACGCATGAAACACAGACACAAGGAATCGTCTGTGATGACACGTCATAAGACAGACGATAGAAAGACAGACGATAGTAAGACAGACGATAAAAAGGCAGACGATAGTAAGGCAGACGATAGAAAAGCAGACGATAGAAAGACAGACGATAGAAAGGCAGACCATAAGTAAATACAGACGATAGGAGAGGGGTCAACCCAGACAATAGAACTCAGAACATAAATAAACATAGATGATGGGCCAACCATGGACGATATAAAGAAGAAGTTAAGTCAGTATAATTGAACAGTCACCTACTTGGAATAAACACAGAATTCACTAATCAAGGATCAAGAACCAGTTAAAGACTTAGACTAAATACAAGTCATGGGACAAGATGGTAAGAAGTGATCAAGATGAAGTTTCAAGTTAAGGTTTGTCCTGGTGAGGGCACTCTACCCTTGTGTGATGCGGGTCTAGATGTCACTTAGGACGTCGACCACGTGTCTCACAAGAGGCGGGGGCCCCGACAATAACAAAGAAGAGAGAACATCCATAATTCAAACTTCTATTATTTTTCTTTTCTTTTCTTATTATTATTGAATGATGTTGATAAAGCAATTAGGATATTTGTTGGATCGGGACTGTTAAACTCATTTAGGGATTACTCTTGAATTGTTTACATTATTGATTTAATAGAGATATACTTTATAATGTTTATTATTTTATATTCAATTTAAATCAAGAAGTGGATTGAATTACCTGTGTTGTGTTGTGAAATGAGAGTTGGTACCATAATAAACCTATAAACATCAAATTAATAGGCAATTAAAAAGAAATCTTAATTGTTTGTTAGTTACCTATAAGATTGCTTCAAATCAAATTGACTAGTTAGGAAGATTTTTGATATATCATGAGGTCACAATTAAACTTCTATCTATTTAATTGAGATTACTTGACTAGATCTCAAGAGAGATTAATCATAATTATTGGATATCTAAGGTTGAGTAATGTTAAATCAAGAAGGTGAAGTAAAAACAAACAAGGATTGAAGTAATTCCTAAGTTTTCATCATTAATTAATAAATTATTTCACTTTAGCTTATTTAATTATTCAATTATCAATTTTATTTAGTTTATCTTATTTTATCATTATATTATCATATTGTTGACCTTAAATAAAGTGTTATAAGAATTTTTAGGTGACTAATACAATCTTTGTGGGAATGACACTTTTTTTCAACATAATATATGATTCATGTATTTGTAGTATATATCAATTTTTAAATTAAAATTCAACAAGTTTTAAGTGTCGTTGACAGGGGTTGATAAGTTAGCATGTAGTGTAGTTTGAATTACTTTGATTTAAGGATTTTAATACTTTTCTTGTATGACTATAAGTGTATGAACATATGAGCAACTAGGAGTTCACACAAACTCTTAGATACATAAGTTTCTGACATCATTAAGTAGGAGAAGGAGATTCAAAAGTCAAGACTCCAAGAAGCTATAGAGATGTCAATGGTTGAAGCAAGAAATCAAGGAGGACAGAAAAGAACCCTTATGGACTTTATAAGCTTGGGGTTCAATGCTAATTAATAAGGGATTACAAGATCACCAGTGTAGACAAATAATTTTAAGATTAAACTAGCATTGCCAAACATATCACAACCTAATGACCAATTTTATGGACTAGCCAATAAGGATCCTAATGCTCATTTGGCTAATTTCTTGGAGATATATAACACGTTTAGGTCTAATGGGTTATCAGAGGATGTAGTCAAGATGAGATTATTCCCATTCACCTTTAAATATTGAGCCAAGGCATGGTTAAATTCTCTTAGCCTAGAGAACATGATGATATGGGAAAAGCTAATACAATCCTTTTTGACTAAGTACTTCCCCATAACAAAGTCTACAAGGATAACAAAGGAGATAACAAATTTCTAGCAAAGTGAAGGGCAATTATCATACAAAGTGTGGGAAAGATTCAAGGAATTGCAAAGAAATTAGAAAGGAGTTGTCCACACCATAGATTACCTAAAGAGTTCATTTTGTAAACCTTCTACAATGGAGTAAATCCACCCATTAGAGTTACCATTAATGCAACAACTGAAGGTTCATCAATGAGGAAGACAATTGATGCTACATATGGTTTGTTAGAGGAGATGACAAATAGTAGTTGTCTATAGAAATTAAAGAGGAGCAACCAACAACTAGCTTTTAGAGTTCAAGAGTGAGTGGTTGTTGCTGATTTATTGACAACATTATAGGATGAAGTAACAAACCTAGATAAGCAATTAAACAACCTAAAAGCCACTTCTTCTAGCCCACTAAAAGCGGTACAATATGGATCTGAATTACGTGGTCAAAAATACCATATTACAGTTAATTGCTTTTTAGTAGAACGTAACAATATAGAGCAATTAAAACTCATGGACCATAACTTGGTTGGGTTGGTAACAATACTTATTCTAACACTTATAATCTTGGGTGGAAAAGCCACCCAAATTCCTCTTAATCTAAAATGCATTTTCTGTCCGAAGTGTGGGGAGTCTCCTAAGGAATATGGAGTCTTATCTAAGGTAGAAACTAAAGGTCATCACATTTATAAGTGGGAACGAGTTCGAAGAACCAGCCAAGAAGAAGGTTAAACCCCACTTAGAAGGAAGCTAAGAGAAGGAGGACAAAAAGATATATGCAAAGATCCCAATTCCATAAAGGCAAAGAATCAAGTGGATACTCAACTTGAAAAGTTTTTAGAGAAGTTGAATAAATTGCAAATTAACTTATCCTTTATGGAAGCTCTTAAAGTAAATTAACTTGTCCTTTATGTAAGCTATTGAAGTAAATTAACTTGTCATTTATGGAAGCTCTTGAAAATATGCCCAAGTACACCAAATTTCTCAAAGATACTCTATCAAATAAACAAACTTAGGAGGAAAACCAAATAATCCCTTTGATGGAAAGTTACAGTTCTGTAATTACCAGCCATATGCCTTTAAAATTGAATGATTCAGGAAGTTTCACTATACCCTGAGTAGTTGGTAATTTAGAATTTTTTAAATGTTTATATATATTGGGTGTAAGTATTAATCTTATGCCTTTGTCTATTTTTAAAAAATTGGTGCTATGAGATATGAAGCCAACACCCATGCTTATTCAGTTGGCAGATCAATCTATAAAGAAACCTTTTAATGTGGTGGTGGATATGTCTGTTAAAGTGGATAAGTTTGAAGAGAATTGAAATTGTACACTAACTTTTGGTAAAATATTTAAGAATAAGGGAAAAACGTTGGTAGATGTCCATAAATGCAAACTGATTCTTTGGATTGGTGATGAACATCTTGAGTTTGATATGAGTAAGAAATTGAAGAATTTGAAGGAGGGAAAATCTTGCATAAAGATTGATATAGTTGATGAGTGTGTAAAAGAGCAAGAGGAGAGCCATAAAGAAGATGGAGATGTTGAATATGTGAAAGATTATAAAGAGCAAGAGGAGGAGGAGTTAGGTGACAAATCAAAACATGAATCATTAGTAAGGACAGAAGCACCCATACTACCCTCCATTAAGAAGCCAACCATTCTAAAGTTGAAAAGAAGATAGGGAACAATGAAAAAGAGTTGTAGAGAAAATTAGGAACAGAATGAAAGGAGTAGGTTGAAAACTTAAGTTGAAATGGTTAAGCTAGTATCCTTAAATATTTTTTGAGAATTTAAAAAATTCACTAATGTGGAAATAATATAAAGGAAACACTGTTGGAGAGGGACCCTCCTATAGACTAGTCAAACAATGTAGTTTACATTTATTAATGGATAAGAAAATGGAAACGTTTGAACCATGACATACATGACTTAGGTAAAACCTCACACTACTTTTCTGGAGTCTTCGAAAGATTACCCAATTAGGGTTATCTTCTCCATAAGCTGCGTAACATCGTTGGAGATCCAAGGAACCATTCCAACTCAAAGCAAATAGGAGCTCATTCAGTCAAGGTAAGAAACAAATCTCACTGAGTTTATTATAAATCGTCTCTAAGTTAATAACTTCACGTTGAATACTAGGATCTGGAGGTGCAGCATGGGGATGCTTCCATTAATGAGCTCATAGGTGAGTCTCCTTTCATACTTATATCGCCTATCATACCCTTCTTAGTTTTATTATGTCAAAAAATCTACTAGGGTTGCTTAGGAATCAGACTCATTACATGTTTATACCCTTTTACTATTACCCATTGCTATTGCTCTAGTTGTACGACATTGATGAAGGTCTAGGAACTGTTGTTCAGTGTATGTTCGTAAATACTGTTAGCCTTTTGGACAGAAATCTATAATCTCCAAGAAAGAGCCATTCTTTGCTATAGTACATTCCTAATTGATTGATAATCAGTTGTTCTCTGATATTGGCTACTGTAAGCTTAATGAGTGAACTCAGGCTTCTAGATTTCCCTGCAAACCTTTTATTGTTTCACTCTTTCCAAATTTTTTGAAGACAGCCAACATAATGATTTCCTTATCATAACTAGAGATAGGCAATTGAGATATCTGTTGTAATATATCTACCAGACAACTTTAAATTAAGCTAGGGAAAATAAATTGAAGATTCTAACCCACACCTCTTTAGAAAAATTGCACTGGAAGAATAGAAGATCTCTGTTTTCCTCCTCTAAGTTGCAAAGAATACAGTGCCTAGAAGAGGATAGGAACTTCCGTCTATCCATAGTGCTTAGTTTATTTAGCATAGCTAGCCAAAGTAGAAAGCTAACATTCAGTTTTAACACTTTGCTCCAAACTAGTATGCGCCATTCAAATCTTATATGTACCCCATCCATTAGATCCTTAGCTTTTTTGTTAAAAATATCTGATACCAAAAACCCTTTCTATAAGTAAATTCCTCCTCTCTATGCAATCGGTAGTGAGGAATTGGTATTAATCTCATGTCTTATGAGGAAAGAGACCAATTGTCATTTTGTATTAACTCTTGAAGTTTGACTTTTTTAGAGAACCTTTCTAGTAAATCCCTTGTTAACCAAATATGAATTAGAGCCCTATGACCTATTCAATTATCATCCCATAAAGAGATTCGATCCCTGCCCTTACTCTATATGTAATAAGTGGCTGAACGTCTTCCCTCAACTTAAGAATTTTAATGAAAAACTAGGATAAACTCTCTTTAAAACTGAGTGTCTAAAAACTATCTCCCTTCAATATGTGTGATGAATCCATTTGATCCATAATGATTCTTTTTCACTAAGAATTCTTCAAATTCTTTTTCACTAAGAATTCTTCATTAGTTATTAGGAATCTATTACTCTTACTAACTGACTCTAACCCTAACCCACTTGCATTCTTTGGTTGACATATAAGCTTCCAGTTCACTTTAGCAATGCCTCTCTCTCCTTTCCTTTAACCTTATAGAAACTGCTTCATCAGTTTTTCCACTATTTTAATCAGGACTTTTGAGAGAAATATGTAAGAGAACCAATAGGTTTGCATGGACATAATAACAGACTTCAAAATTTGAAGTTTACCTTCATAGGAAAGGTTTTATTTTTCTAGGACCCCATCCTTTTTTGAATTTTTTCAATGAGAGGGAGACATTCTCAATATCTTAAGCGCCGAGAAGAAATAGGGATCCCAAAATACAAAAGACGAGGGTCTTGTTTTTTCATCCTAGTAATTTGTGACAAAGAATCGAAGAGGTAAGCTACACTTTTGGACAAAATAAAATAGCTCTTATGAAAGTTGGTACCCATTCCAGACAACTCCTTAAAGCTTTATAGAGTATTCGTCAATATATAAATTGAAGGAATGTTGGCCTTGCTTAGGAGAATAAGATCATTTGCAAAACATAAACTAGTTAGTGAAAGCTTCTTACAGTTGGTGTCATATTTGAAATTAGAGGCAGCTGAAATGTTATGTTTTAGTAGAAGGGGGAGAACTTCCATGTAAATTATGAATAGGAAAGGGAAGGGGGGATCCCCTTGCCTAAGTCCTCTTTTGCCTTTAATAATCTTTGTTGGGTTACCATTAATCAAAATCTCGAAAGAGGCAGTGGTTATGCATTTCTAGATCAAGTTTATAAACATTTAAAGGAATCTCATAATTTCCATGGTCTGTAGCAAGAAACTCCATCGAACACTATCAAAAGCTTTTTGTAGATCCACTTTAATAGTGTAATTTTGAGGGGTTTTACTTCTAGCATACTATTGATTGGAAAACAGACTCCTAGTTTTATGCTTAAAACTACAAGTATACGGGTCATGACTTATAGTAATAAGGAGATATCGATCACACAAAGATTGTGCTTAGGTGCCACTTAATTCAGATTAATCTTTTTTAAGCATTTTTAATGGAAATAAACTGAAAAATTAAATTAAATTAAACAACTAACAAAGCACAAATGATAACTAAAAAATGTAGAAACTTGGAATTCAAGATTTTCACAACTAGAGATCACTTTTTTTCCTATCTTGTCTCCCTCTTATTAATTGAATTGTGCCTCACCTAAGATGTCCTAACGTATTAACTGCCCTCTCTCAAGGTGTAATTAATTGTCCTTAGTCAAATTAAATGGAGATGATTAAGCAATCTCTCAATTTTCTAAATCAATCCACCAATTCAACTAATTATGAAGTTATCCTATGGGTGATCAATTAAATTTACCAATATCTCTCTTTTAACTAATTAATTAACTTGATGAATATAGGTCTATAGAATGTCAATTCTCATTTTACAATCCTACACAAATTACCCAACTCAATCTCTCAATATATTGCAAGGTATGTATTTAACATTCATAAAAAACATCTATCATTCAAATCAACAAAATAGGAGTTCAACAGCAAGTTCAAAAGTAATCTCTACAAATAAATTAGCCACTTATGATGGCATTAACACCCTTAACAATCAAATAATCCATCATACAAATGCTAGAAGAGAAAAAAAGAAAGAAAACTAAATGAATCAAACTCCTCCTCTTCTTTTGCCCGAATCTGAAAAGATCCAACATTGATATGCTCTTTTCCCAATTGTGAATGAAAAACCTTGAATCTATACCTCTCCCAAGACTCTAAACCTATTTTTTTACTCAAAGAGGCAAGTCTCTCACGAAGCTCTATCGTATATAGGGGTTCATAGCCTTATATAGTCATGAAAACCTAAAAAATAAGTGAGACATCCCACGATCGTGGGAATTGGCATGAAACCCACTATCGTGGGTTCTTGCATTATAATTCCTCCTCTTCTCTTCTCCTCGCTTAGTCTCTAGCTCAATGACAAAGGTTTCCATCTCCATTCCTACATCAAAATAACCAATTCTTACCCTAAATCAATATCAAACATAAAAGAATACAATAAAGATGAAACTAAAAAAAAACATAAAAAATAAATCTTAAAACACAACAATAATAACCTATTATGCAAGAAACACATGCCAAATACTTAGAAAAACACACACTAATGCATAACTATCAACTTCCCCACATTTAAATCTTTGCTTTTCCTCATGGAAAATCAAACACAACCAATAAATTTCATCACTTCATTTTCACAAAGTTCAAATCATGCAATCCCTCAAATTTTGGCTAACTCAAATGTCAAGTTACTACACATATCATGACTAATTTTCATTAGTGTACATAAGTAAACATAACATATGGTACCGTTACTTAAAGGTAAGTATAGATGCAAAATGAATCTTCTTCACAGTTTAACTCATTTCTCTCAAGTGTTTGAGGGTTAGTGTTTCGCTCAAGCTCTTTATAGGAAACTACACTACGGCTTGCTAATACACCAATTCTCCTATACAATGATTATATGCATAAATAGATCAAAAGGACCTTCTTAGAGTTGTAATGTGGTAAAGGTTAAGGTAGCTAAAAAGGGTAAAAGGTTTAACACAAGCATTTGTAAAGTAATAAGTGGACAAAGGGATACCAAAATATAATTCTTAGATACACAAGTGTAAATATATTACTACTTCGTACTTATTGATGCTACTAAAATGTTCTTCTTTTTTCTTCTTTTCTTTTTATTTTTTAATAACATGGAAGAAAAAATTAGAAAAATAACAACTAAATACAATGTGATTCAAGAACAGGAGTATCACTCAACCCATCTCGAAAAAAGAAAAAATTTGTAGCAAAAATCTAAACTAATGCATTATTAATACTCTACTAAGCTTGTGAATGGGTAGGTTAATGAGGTTTCGGGTTTAAAAATTTGAGGTGTTTTCAAGAAACAAAATGGTTAAGGCTCAACGGAGGTAGTAAGGGATAATAAAAGGTAGGTCATTTAAGCCAAAAGTTAATACAAAAAGGGCCTTAACATCTCTATTAAGCATGCATCCAGTAGACTCAAACTGATTCAAAGCAAGTTCTGAAGGTAATAACCTGAAGAAATATCACGCAGATTATAGATGAAGTCATATAGAATCAATCCTCACATTAGCTCAAACGAAAATTCATTATGCATCTTTACGCTACTTCCTTACTCTAGTGTCAAATTGTGAGTAAGCTTATGTAACCAACTACTTTTCATCACTCAACATGATTCACTCTTTACTCAAATGACCTAATCCAAGTTCAAGGACACATTTAATCTCATTCTAACTCGCATGACAAAATCTCATGACAAATAAAATCAAAATGATTCAAGTGTGGTTCCATTGCTTAGCACAAAACAACATAAAACAACCTAATATGCCCAAAACATGCATCCTATTTAACAAATGCAAACAGTGACTAAAGCAGACTAAAACAATGCAATTGATAAAGCAAATGCCATCTCCCCACACTTAAAGAACACATTGTCCTTAATGTGACAAGACAACCACAAAATAAGGTAACATGACGTCAAACTAAACAAAAAGACATCAAACTAAACAAAAAGACATCAAACCAAACAAAAGACATCAAACCAAACAAAAAGACATCAAACCAAACAAAAAATATAAAACAATGTAAAAAGTTTAGGGTAAGAAGGCTCATGGAGATTGTGATGGCGAAGGCATTAGAGAAAGGACTTCAATATTATTCCTCTGGATGAACTTGAGGAATTTCTTCTTCATGTACTGCAACTCCTTGTGCACTTGTCTCATCTAGGTGCCGAGCTCATTAATTTGCAGCATCATTTGCTAATGGTTAGAGGCCATCTGGTCGAGGATTTATTAGAATCAGTCGACCTCTGCTACTGCAATTGGTTTCTCTTCTACTGATTCTTTTTGGGGCTCTAAAGGTGCCTAAGATGTGGATGATCGGGAAGTGGCTGCATCCTTGCCCTTCCTGTTCTTAACAGCTGTGCCCGTTTGAGGATTTTAGAGCTCTATAAAATGGGGCTCCAAAATTTCAGAGTGTCTCAAATAAGGAATATAAAAAACATCATTTCTAGCTATACGCACACTATCCACATCAAGATTATAAAATAGAGCCAAAGTAGTAACAATGTATGACAAGCCAAAATAAGAGCTTTTCTTATTAACACAACTCACAACAGATTGAAAAATCCAATAAGGTATATTTATCTTGATTTTTCGATCCATGCACCAAAGGAAGAAAAGTTCCTTAACTGAGCACTTATTACTTTCAGTTTTGTTAAAAACCATTAAACACATAAACTTATGAAGAAGTAAATGCTTGGTGCTACGAATTAAAGTATTTGGTGCATTCCTAGAGTCAAAATTGGTTTCACCCATTAGAATTTTTCAGTAATCATCTACATAAAAGTCATCGTGATCATCCAAAACTTTAGTGTTCGATAAATCAAAAAGTGCACGAATGAAAGTATAATCAAGTTTATAAACACGACCACTATCCTAAACCAGAATGTATCCATTTTAGGATTGTCGCGCACAGTGGTGAAAAATTCAACAGTCATCATAGGATATATGGGCACATCACAATGAATTAACCTACTCTAACCAATATTCACAGCCAATTTCTCAATGTTTCGCCTTGATCCTAGATTTTATAACAGTTCAAAATCAAAGTATCTAGGAGGCATTAATTCTGTATCTTTAAAGTCCCAAAATCATATACCTTCTTCTTCCGAAAAATAGGGAATAGGGCACGAAAAGTGGTTGTCATATTTGGTTTACCTTCTCCAGAGACTTGAAGGCGTAGTTCATCGGTTGGTTTTTAGGTGACTTGCTTCTTTGGAGCCATTACTAGAGAATAATCTGTAAAAATAAGAAAAAGAGATGTGAGCACATTTTAGAGAGAGGAAGAGAGAAAATCTTACCAAATCCTTGGATTTTTGAGAGATTAATGTGAAACAAGTGTAAAGGAATGAAAAATTGATGGAAGAAGTAAAGAAAATACTAAGATTTGAGTGTAAGATGAAGGATTGGAGAGGTTGGGAGAGTGGGTTTTGTGATTTTAGAGGGAAAGATTATGAAAATTTGAGCAATGAAGAAAAAAGAAGAAGAGGGGAAAATTTAAATTTTTTTCAGATGGGGCTTCCCATAATCGTGGGAATCCCTATCATTCCCACAATTGTGGGTTAACTCTCCAGAAACTTTCAGGAGAGCCTTGCCACGATCGTGGGAAACACCCTCATTCCCATAATCATGGGTTATGCCTCCAGAAACTTTTTAAAGAACCTTCCTATGGTCGTGGGAAACATAACAAGTCCCACGATCGTGGGTTACTCCAATTTTCCAACTTCTTAACCCTCTTCCAAGCTTAGTATGCATTCTTAACATTCAAACAACCTGCAAACACATCAAAATCACCCAACCAACAAGAAATTTGAAGGGAAAACAAAGTTAAAATTCAAACAAAATCTAAATAAACACTAAGCACACTCAAATCAAATATAATCAAAACAAAAAAAAATCAAACAAACAAGTAAACAAAAACAATCAAAGGAAAGGTAAACATGCTAAGTTAAGGTCATTAGCTTGACCATACCACATGCATTTATGAAAAGGTGGAAGAAAGGAAAGAGATGACTTCCTTTTCTTGTGAATATGTCCCTCTATATGGCTTGCATCTATGCATATGGACCTTGAATGCTTCACCCTTATCATTTTCCAACTCCAAAGCTCTATGGGGAAACACTTCAAGAATCTTAAAAGGTCCACTCCATCTTGACTTGAGCTTTTTAGGAAATAACCAAAGTCTTGAATTGAATAAAAGTACCAAGTCTCCACTCTTAAACTCCTTCTTTTTAATGTGAGCATCATGCCACTTTTTTACTCTTTCTTTATACAACTTGGCATTTTCATAAGGTTCAAATCTCAACTCTTTCAATTCATCAAGTTGTAACAATCTTTTCTCATCTACTAACTTCTATTCTATGTTCAACTTCCTAACTGCCCAATAGGCCCGATGCTTAACTCTAATGGTAAATAACAAGCCTTGTTATACACAAGTCGATATGGTATGGTACCTATCGGTGTTTTGAAAGCTATCCTATAAGCTCATAAGGTATCATCTATCTTCGAAGCCTAATCCTTTCTTGACGTGCTCACTACCTTCTCCAAAATTTTCTTCAATTCTCTGTTCACTACCTCCATTTGGCCACTGGTTTGGGGATGGTAAGGGGTAGCCACTCTATGATGAACATTGTATCTTCTAAGAATGGCCTCAAATGGTTTGTTGCAGAAATGGCTCCTTCTATCACTTATAATGACTCTAGGCACTCCAAATCTAGTAAAAATCTTCTTAATAATCTTTTGAACCACCTTGCCATCATTAGTTAGAGTAGCTACTGCCTCAACCCACCTGGAAACATGATCAACCTCAAATAATATGTAAGTGTTACCTGAGGAGGATGGGAATGGTCCCATAAAGTCTAATCCCCACACATCGAATATCTCCACCTCCATTATGTTTGAAAACGACATCTTATCCCTCATCGATATGTTGCCCATTCTTAGACATCTATCACACTTTAGCACAAAATCTCAAGCATCCTTGAACAAGTCTGGCCAATAGAATCCATACTTCAAGATCTGTGCAGTAGTCTTGTTAGCTCCATAATGCCCTACATAAAGTGAACTATGACATTGCATCAAAATTTCAGGCATTTCATCTTCAGGGATACACTTGCGAATCATACTATCAGCACATATCTTATAAAGTATAGGTTCATCCCAAATATAACGAGAACATTGAAATAAAAGTGCTTCCTTTACTGATACGAAAGATCAAAAGGAAGAATACCACTTGAAAGGTAGTTTGTAATATCTGTAAACCAAGGACGAAAAGGATTATCTACCACCATTAAGGCCTCATCAGGAAAACTCTCCTCAATTTCCGCTTCTTCTTTATGATGTCCCCCTTCAAGTCCTGATAGGTGATCTGCTACAACATTTTTTGTTCCCTTCTTATCTTTAATCTCATTGTTGAACTCTTGAAGTAGGAGTACCCACCAGATGAACCTGGTCTTGACATCCTTCTTAGCAAAGAGATAACGTAACACTACATGGTTTATAAAAACAATAACTTGTGAGCCCAAAAGATAAGAACGAAATTTCTCACAAGCAAATACCATCGCAAGCAATTCCTTCTTCGTAGTGGTGTAGTTCAGTTGTGCTCTCATTAAAGTCTTGCTTGCGTAATAGATTGTTGGAGTTATGTAAATATAGTGCCCTGGAAAGCAAGTGTATTTACATGTAACTTTATCTTCTTCAGTTACA